>JACXGM010005904.1:5891-34087 GCA_016801145.1 Umbra pygmaea
CTATTTTGGGTAACAACAGACTCTAGTTAATGATTTTCAAATGTACTCGTGTTTTTGTACATGAGACACTGACAATATAGTCAATCGATTTGTGTACAACTTATTTGTTAATGTTTTTAATAACCAGTTATTAAAACATGTTAAATGTGCCGTTTTTGCTATCACATACTCTTATTATTTCTTCACACACAATACAATTTCATTTGGTTACAATTCACTAGGTTTACAATGAATTCACAAAGTTTATTGCAATGAATTAAAACTAGCGCTGTTAGGTTGAAATGAATTATCCAAGTTTGTGTTGCGGACATTATACTGTTGCAATGAGAACGGGCTTTGGAGTGAATAGCTAATCGCGATACGCATAATCGTGCAGCCCTAACCTTGTTATACTTACAGAGATTGAGGGAGAAATTGAGGTGGATTTCGATGGCAATGAAAGGGACATGACAGGAAACAGAGAGAGTGATCAAGAGGCCACTTTGCCAGGGGCAGGTGATCCAGGGATGTGTGTGCCAAGGTCCAGTCAGTCGGGCTAGCAATGAAGAAATAACTTTTATTTGGTGCTCTAGGGACCAGACTACCAGAGACTGATAGGGTGACGGGGGAGAACCTAATAAGGCAACTCAAAATGGCAAAATTAATGAGAAGGAGAGCAGAGAGGGCTCTTGCACAACAAATAATAGTTAATTTGGCGCTAAGAAAGATTAACAATTTGGTTAACCAGAACTTCACACAAATTTTTAACACAGACCAAATTAGAGCCCTCGGACAGGAAAAGATACAGTGGGAAAAGGAGACAATTAATAAAGCTATACAAATAAATTTACTGCTTGCATCACTGATTATAAAACCCTCCAGCAAATGAACACTCCATTGCCTAACATCCACACACTGCGATGGAAGATGCATCTGGTAAAGATAGAGCCAGGAGTTTTGGGGGAAGTGTTCGAGATGCTGAGGCTGAAGGCAGGTGAAATGGAGAGAGTGTGCTCTCCTTAGATGAGATGTCCATCACTCCAGGCGTTCAGCTCCATATGGGAACGGGGAGGCTATTTGTCAATATCACGCTGTCTGACCACAAAGAACAAGCGACACATGCACTGCTGTTTATGCTGGCTGAAGCCACGACACGGTGGAAACAAGTTTAGTCTTACCACTATAGCGGCAATTTCACCAATGGCGCAGTTTACCGGCCCATCATAGTCAGCATTGTTGAAGTAGCGGTGTCTGTAGGGATTCATGTGCTTAACATCACCACAGACATGGGGAGCCCCAATAGAGCCGTGGAAGTAATTTGTGGTGGCCTATGACAAGCCATGAATCCAGCATCCTGTTCAGCCAATCCAGCGCCTCAATTTCATGCCTGACGTTCCTCATCTTGTCAAGAACACCACAGGATGTGGTGGAAAAGGAGCAGCTGGCATCCAGTGAGGTCTGTTGGATCTGGTGTCCTTCCAGGAGGGCATGGCACTTAAGATGGCACCCAATCTGTCCAGAGGTGTTGGAGCCTAGCCTTTTCAAGAAGATGGTGAGTTCAGCATTGCACGTATTCAGCAAGTCAACAAGTGCCGCCCTGAGGTACATGGTAGAGGAGGAGCGCAGACCAGAGTCCTACCTGACAACGTCATGGTTTTTGGAGAAGATGGACCACTGATTTGACTTCATGTTGTCCCGCAATGTTGTTACTGCCCTCAGTAATTTCAAGATAGATGAGTATGAAAAGGCCGTCAGCTTCTTTCATGACTTGATCCATCTTTTTTGGGGCCTGAAGGTCGGTCCCCATGGCAGCTGGAATCCAGACAGGACTGGTGATGGCCACAATACTGGAGGTCCAGTAAGATCTGTTGAGACAAGGGCACAAATTTGTTCTTACAAGCCAGTTCACTCAGGACTGCCGAGAAAATACTTTTCCTTGCATACGTCAGAGAAAGTCTGTCCCGACACCTGTGGAGTTCCACTATGCACTACGGGCTGTCACTGTAGGGCAGTTTCTCTCGACAACGCAAACTGGCAGTTACCTGGATGATGCGTCAGACCACTTGGCGGACTTTTTGGACACCCAGAACAGCAGCTGCAGTGCTTGAGGTTGTGAGAGTGGAGCAGCTGGTACACCCATCACCACCTGACTTGACAAAGACAGAGTCCTGTGTCCTCTACCACCTTGTTGGATACATAAGGAAAAGGGTATGCACTGAGGAATGCCAGTGTGCACTGGTTGAAAAAGTTACCAACAACGCAAGTGAGAGAGCTGTTTTACTAGAGTTCAAATTAAATCAAAGTTTATTTATAAAGCACTTTTTTAAAAAACAGCAAGTGTTTAACAAAGTGCTGTACACGTATATCCTACATCACTACTACAAACAATCAATGACACAAAAATAAAAACAATAAACCAGAAGCAATAACACAACTCTCACATATTGTCAAATGCCAAACTGTAATAATAGGTTTTTAGACTAGACTTAAAAGCAGCAAGTGTCTGCTTTGGTCCAGCTACTGCAAAAGCTCTTTCGCCCCTGAGTTAAAAGAATTTAAACGGGGTGCATTATACCGGCCATCCAATGTGTTCCCTCTCCTGCAGGAGGAAGAGCAGCTGCTCCGTTCAGACTAGTGATTCCCTCACGGGATCCTTCAATGTAGCACAGCTGGAAAGAGGCCATTAGTCTGGACAGCAATATTCCCTCATGCCATGAGCTGAAAAAAACATCCTGTCCACGTATATCAGGCTGTAGTTAAGGATTCAATTGAAGTTCATCGTTGTTGAGAGGACGGTAAACAACCGTAATAAGGGGTACCTTGGCAGCCTGAGTCAGACTAAGAAGGCAATTTCAACACAGCAGACTTCTTCACCTAAGGTCATAACACCTAGGCCACTGCCAAACACCTTACTGGTTGCCATTGATGTATTTGGCCTCTCCATTATGTAACAAAGAGGGGTCTGATCGCCTGGGATATAGCGGTGCAGCCCAAAAACTTCACCTTTGCAAACATCTCCTTTTATGTTTGTTTGCTCTCAACATTTTCATAAAATATATTTAAATGATATTAACAAATGTGCAGTATGTAACATTACATCCATGTGTCATTTTGGACCATTTCTCTGTGGCACAGAAATCAAACCAATGTATTGTTGTAACTGCGACTATGGGCGAGAAATCATGTGTTTATACCTTTTAAATGTCATGGAATCGTCTTATACAGCACTGTAACATACTTGAGTTATTTCATTTCACTACAGCACTTTATTATTTTGTTGGTTTGTACTTTTACCCAAATTTAATTTTAACTGAATACATACAGATTTAGAATGGATAACAACTACTCATTTACAATTTAAGGCTTGAAAAGTACTCACTGTTTTTGCACAAATGTACTTGCACTTCTCATATAAATCAAACTGAAGTATGTGCAACAATGTTTTAATACTTTTTCTCCTTAATTTTAGTTGATTAGCATTTTGCTCAGTATCTGTACTCTTACTTTTAGTATAATTTCTGACTAATCGTAACACTTCTGGTCCCATGTTATGCAGCTAAAACCTTTTTCATGTTATTGCAGGTCAACCTGCATATGAGATGATGGAGACTGACCCAGACACAGAAATCACTCGAACCAACACTGCACTCTCTGCAAGACGAAGGAAGAGGGAGAAAAGAAAAAACACACTGCAGCCAGCTGAAGGAGAAGGTGAACAACACACTGATGAAGAGACACACAAGGCTGGAGGTGGTGAGACACACAAGGCTGGAGGTGGTGAGACACACAAGGCTGGAGGTGGTGAGACACACAAGGCTGGAGGTGGTGAGACACACAAGGCTGGAGGTGGTGAGACACACAAGGCTGGAGGTGGTGAGACACACAAGGCTGGAGGTGGTGAGACACATAAGGCTGGAGGTGGTGAGACACACAAGGCTGGAGGTGGTGAGACACACAAGGCTGGAGGTGGTGAGACACACATTGCGGGGGAGACGCATGAGGCTGAAGGACGTAGTGAGCAACACACTGAGGAAGAGACTCAGAACCCACAGGAGGTGACAGTGACACAAACAGAATGTAACTTCCGTGTGCACAGATGTGCAGAAGCATACCGCCTGTTGGAAGAGAACAGACCTCATTTAGGCATACACCTAGATCACCCCTATGCAATGAATTGCCAGGAATCACAAGGGCAAATTCCAGTTCAATTGTCAGAGAAAACATTTACAAATACATGGGAGATATTTACAGAAGCAACAAATGAACCAAGTTTCTCAGGGACACAAACTACAAACAGCCTACTCTCTCCAGTTGTCTCAGCTACATTGGAAGAGAGTTATGTCACAGGGATGGATGTTCCAGTTACTTGTGTTCAAGGCAAGGAGAGGGTAGATGTGGTTCATCTGCCAAATGTAGACTCTGGATTGCGGAATGATCATCAAACATCTGTTAACTTTAGTGTAATTGCACCGGGTGGTAGCCAGTCATTACTGACATCAACACTTCAGCATTCTGTGCCACAGCAACGTCTTTGCTCACATAATTGTAAAACATTGAACAAACCTTGTCACACTAAAATGCCCCCAGTGGAGAATAAATGCCCTTTGAGTCACAAAGATGTCAGGAATCCATTCCCCAAATGCACAAAATTAGGCCTCAACCTCAACGTGAGACCCAAAGAAAAACTAGACTTGACATTATTGACTAATGGAGTTATGGTTGAGATTCATAACTTTGCCAGCAAGATAAGAACTGCTTTCCGGTTTGTTGTATTTGATATCTTAGATCACAACTTTGATCTTGGTTTGCTAAGTGAGCAACGCTGGAGATTTGTCGACGCTATTAATTGGAGAATAAAGGAAATAAAAAAGAAATGTAACAACAAACATTTTTTCTTAAATGAAGTGTTCACACTACCAGATCTTCAGAAGAAAATTAAACCGATTTCTAAAGCAGCTTTGCTTGCAAAGGCTTCTCGGGACAACAATCCCTATATGACATTGAAACAGAAGCTGGCCAAACAAAAGAAAATACAATACCGCAAGCGAAGGTATGTAAGTAAATATCAGATCGCTAGGGATCAAGAGAAGGCAATCAAATTTGAGAAGGCTCATGAGGCAATTAACAAGTTTTTAATGACATGGTTTTATCACAACAAACAACTGCCTTTTCTGAACACCAGTGAAAGCATGTCTGACCAGACGGATGACACGTCGTACACTACTGAAACTTCAACACTTTCAGGAGATGAGCTTGACCCTCATCCCTTGTCTTTTGGGCAGGTCAATGAGGAACACATTTCTTGTGAGGCTGCTGTCACAGGGTGGGCAGGTGAAACACCCGTCCAGATGAATGAAGAATCTCAGATTGACATTAAGGTTGACTCAGATCTGGTTCTATCACTTCAGAGTATCAACACTGAGTTACATTTGGAGACATTTGAAACACTGTGTACCAGTGAACAAGCAGTCCCTTGCCAGAAAGATGAACCATGTGATGTCTCTATAAAGGATGAGCCTGATTTTCACCCCATCTCTTGGTCGCAAACCAAAGAGGAGCCACCCTGGAACAGAACAGAAGACACAGATAGAATTGGCGAGCTACCTCAGAATCATGGACTCAATATTGTCTCCATTACAAATGAGTCGGATCTTCACCTTGAAAAGCAGGGTCATGTAAGAACTTTGGAACAGTCCTCTTTGCCACATAGAGTGGAAAGAACTTTTAATAACCCTTACCCCTACTGCAGGAGAATAGGATTAGACCTTGTGAAATCAAACCTGGGAGTGAAAAAGAAGTTAGATTTGCATTTACTGACAATGGGCGTAATGATAGAAATTCATGATTTTGCCAAAGAAGTATGTGCATCCTCCAAAGAGATTTGTGTTAGTGTTCTAAAAGAACATTTTCATCTTGACTTGGAAAAGGAAAAATTCCTATGCTCTAAAAATCTTGAGATGAAAATTAAGCGGTTTACCAAAAACTATCCTCTGAAAGAGAAATTTTTGAATGAACCATTTAGTTTCTCCATCCAAGTACAAAAGCCCTGCCAGAGAACATCTAGGCGTACTGCTTTGCCTAATGCATCACTGCTGTTAAAGAATCAAAGATTTAAAGATATCTCTGAGAAGAGGAGATCAGCTTTAAAGAAAAAGAAAGAGGAAATAGCCAACATGTGGGCAAAAGAGAAGGAGAAACCAGCAATAAAATAACTGTATAAGTCAAATATTGCAGTCTTGGAAAATCTAATGAACTTAAGTAATACAAAATATATACAGCATTTGCATTGCAAAATCATCTTTTCAGAATATTTACCTAGAAAGCGGTACAATTTTATGAACAACATGTGTGTTTTTTGAAGTTCCTTGTTCTACCATGAAATTCCCCCAGAAAACAAATGAATGAAAATGTATTACAAGTTTCATAATGCATCTTTAAATGTAGCTTCATAGCAGTACCCATTTAAGAACTAGGACTATAAGTCTAGTAGTCAAGCCCATTTTGTATGTTAACCAATTTAAAATTAAAGTAAGAATAAGAATAAAAACACTTTATTTTGTTGTTGCTACTAAATATGGTAAACTAAAGACCCCAATGCTTTTATTAATATACTTATATATCTTATGGATATATGTGCAAGAAATGGACCATCTGAAATTACTTCAGGAATTACATAGGAAAATCTCTATGAAATTCTCAAGGGATGGTGTGCTTAATTTTTATTTTATTTGACTTTTTATGGATTTAATACTTCTTCCTCTTGGTAGTTGGTTCTTGGATACTAGCCAAATCATAAGCTTAAACATCTACAGTATTGGAGGACACATCAGATCATGACATGGATGAAAACCATTTACTTTTCTTTTGCAACAATATGGTATTTTACGTTCTATGAATACTAACATTTTGGAGGGAAAATAAGTTTAAAATAGATCTGGTCGAAATTATGGAGCATTCCACTGGTACTCTCTGTTTACATGAATGTGGCAGTCCCACACTACCTGTGGATCAAAAAAGGTAAGTCACGTCTTCATACATTTTCAATTTAATTCATTTCACACAATATTGAGTTTAGAAAGTAATAAAACATGAAGTGTTTAAGGTGTAACATTCCTCTACAGGTTGACCAGCATGGGATTATGTCACATAATAATAATAATAATAGTGAATTTGTCTTTCAACCAACACTCAAAACACTTTAAGCACATATCTTTAAAAATGGTGCCATGTAGAACCATAAGAGGTGCCATATAGCACCTTAAGCACCTCATAGAACCGCTGAAGAACCGCTGGAGAAGTAGTGGTGCTATATAGCACCTTAACTATTTAAAGAACCTGTTAAGCCCAGTTTGGTTCTTCATCGGTTTTTTAGGGTGGTTAAGGTGTTATATTGAACCTCTTATGGTTCTACATAGCACCATTTTTTAAAGATGGGTGCTATATAGCACTTAAAGTGGTTCCCCTATGATTACAAGCCATGAACCACTTTTAGTGCTATTTAGAACCTTTTGTTTTTAGAGTGAACACCCCCTGTTAGAACAGAATGGGGTGACCAACTACAGGCATTCTGTTTCCTTTGAGATGCAGTCAGGTCATTTAAGGAGAGCGTCATTTTCCTGCTTCTCTAAAGATCTCCACACCTGTAAGTTTGTAAGGCAACACCTACTGTGGATTTGGAAATAATCCAGACCCCAAAACACTTTTTCTATGTTGGTAAAACCTTTGTTTCATCTTCATTATACTTCACAAAACACCCCATAATGTCAAAACCATAACCGTGTTTTGACAGTTTCAAATTGATCTCCTCAGGGATCTTCAATCGAGTTTTAGTCCGGGTGCTGGGCCAATTTGCACTGCCTAATGCTAGAGCTACGTGCATAGTTGGGAAAGCCGTGGTTATGTTTGAAGTTGTTGGTGATGTTGGCGATGGTCAGTGCTGCAGACATTGTTTGCACACAATCCTATTTATAGAGTGCCTTGCGAAAGTATTCGGCCCCCTTGAACATTTCGACATTTTGCCACATTTCAGGCTTCAAACATAAAGATATAAAACTGTAATTTTTTTCTTCAAACATAAAGATATAAAACTGTAATGTTTTGTGAAGAAGCAACAACAAGTGGGACACAGTCATGAAGTGGAATGAAATTTATTGGATATTTCAAACGTTTTTAACAAATAAAAAATGGACAAATCGGGCGAGCAAAATTTTTCAGGCCCTCTACTTTTAGTGCAGCAAACTCTCCAGTAGTTCAGTGAGGATCTCTGAATGATCCAATGTTGACCTAAATGACTAATGATGATAAATAGAATCCACCTGTATGTAATCAAGTCTCCGCATAAATGCACCTGGTCTGTGATAGTCTCAGAGGTCCGTTGAAAGCACAGAGGGCATCATGAAGAACAAGGAACACACCAGGCAGGTCCGAGATACTGTGGTGGATAAGTTTAAAGCCGGATTTGGATACAGAAAGATTTCCCAAGCTTTAAACATCCCAAGGAGCACTGTGCAAGCGATAATATTGAAATGGAAGGAGTCTCAGACCACTGCAAATCTACCAAGAACCGGCCGTCCCTCTAAACTTTCAGCTCATACAAGGAGAAGACTGATCAGAGATGCAGCCAAGAGGCCCATGATCACTCTGGATGAACTGCAGAGATCTACAGCTGAGGTGGGCGAGTCTGTCCATAGGACAACAATCAGTCGTATACTGCACAAATTTGGCCTTTATGGAAGAGTGGCAAGAAGAAAGCTATTTCTGAAAGATATCCATAAAAATTTTCGTTTAAAGTTTGCCACAAGCCTGGGAGACAAACCAAACATGTGGAAGAAGGTGCTCTGGTCAGATGAAACCAAAATCGAACTTTTTGGCAACAATGCAAAACGTTATGTTTGGCGTTAAAGCAACACAGCTCATCACCCTAAACACACCATCCCCACTGTCAAAATGGTGGTGGCAGCATCATGGTTTGGGCCTACTTCTCTTCAGCAGGGACAGGGAAGATGGCTAAAATTGATGGAAAGATGGATGGAGCCAAATACAGGACCATTCTGGAAGAAAACCTGATGGAGTCTGCAAAAGACCTGAGACTGGGACGTAGATTTGTCTTCCAACAAGACAATGATCCAAAATATAAAGCAACATCTACAATGGAATGGTTCACAAATAAACATATTCAGGTGTTAGAATGGCCAAGTCAAAGTCCAGACCTGAATCCAATCGAGAATCTGTGGAAAGAACTGAAAACTGCTGTTCAGAAACGCTCTCCGTCCAACCTCACTGAGCTCGAGCTGTTTTGCAAGGAGGAATAGGCAAAAATTTCAGTCTCTCGATGTGCAAAACTGATAGAGACATACACCAAGCAACTTACAGCTGTAATCGCAGCAAAAGGTGGCGCTACAAAGTATTAACTTAAGGGGGCTGAATAATTTTGCACGTCCAATTTTTCAGTTTTTTATTTGTTAAAAAAGTTTGAAATATCCAATAAGTTTTGTTTCACTTCATGATTGTGTCCCACTTGTTGTTGATTCTTCACAAAAAATTACAGTTTCATATCTTTATGTTTGAAGCCTGAAATGTGGCAAAAGGTCGAAAAGTTCAAGGGGGCCGAATACTTTCGCAAGGCACTGTATCTTCGGACAATTCCTTCAACCTAATGGTTTGATTGCTGACCAATACATTTTTTTTCAGATTTCTAAATATCAAGAAATAGGTTTTGTAGCTTTATAAGCGAGTTTCTGAAAGAGGAAGTAGCCTAGCCTCCTCACCAGCAAAGTCCTACACCCCCTATTCGCTGCCTTAAAAAAACATCACCAGCTCTTTTTTCCGCAAATTAAGATAGACCCATTCACAAAACTCAACCATGGGAACATAACCCTGACAGGCCGTATCAATGCGGAGTAGCGTGATTCCGCACACAAAATAGATCATACCTGTCCAGGAAACAGCTTTTGAGTCAATTGTCTAATTACTTTTAGTCCTAATATGGGGCTACATATTAAAGAGCTGTAATTCCTAATCCCTTCCTCCAATTTGGATTTGAATACACTCAAATTAAAGCTGACAGACTGCACTTTAAAACCATAGTTAGTTATTATTTAACTGTAACTTGGTCAACAGCCAAAATAACAAAACTTGTGTCATTGTCCAATTATTTCTGGAACTAAACAGGATTTCAGGGCTGCAGTATTTGTGAGAAAAACACATCCATTTGACTTTACCTTATGTAAGATTATGGAACTATCCGTCTCCCTGAATGACGTGACATTTCATTTCTGTTGACAGGTTTTTCTGTCAAGTCAGTTTCATCCAGCGCTTCTCCACAACTCATATTTGGACCTGGATAAAGACATTTAAAGATCGGTCCTGTGTGGTTATGGATAAACTGTGCCGGTGATGAATGGATTACACAATGACTGCCTCCATGTTTGTCTCTGCATACGATACAAGAAGGAACTGACTTTTCGAAGACATGTCCCAGGTTTCGCAGCAGAAACCATAAATAAATGGGAAATTACAGGACAAGAGAGACTGATACACTCTAAAAACAAAAGGTGCTATATAGCACTAAAAGTGGTTCATGGCTTGTAATCATAGGGGAACCACTTAAAGTGCTATATAGCACCTATCTTTAAAAATGGTGCTATGTAGAACCATAAGGTTCAATATAACACCTCAACCACCCCAAAGAACCGCTGAAGAACCAAACTGGGCTTAACAGGTTCTTTAAATAGTTAAGGTGCTATATTTATTTTTTATTTATTTAACCTTTATTTAACCAGGTAAGTTGACTAAGAACAATTTCTTATTTACAGCAACGACCTGGGAGCAATGAGGGTAAAGTGTCTTGCCCAAGGACACAACAACATTTGGCTCAGTCGGGATTCGAACTGGCAACCTTCTGACTACTAGTCTGACTCCCAACCGACTGAGCCATCTGCGCCCCTATATAGCACCACTACTTCTCCAGCGGTTCTCCAGCGGTTCTTCACCGGTTCTTAAGCGGTTCTTCAGCGGTTCTATGAAGTGCTTAAGGTGCTATATTGCACCTCATGGCACCACTTTTAAAGATATGTGTTACATAGCACTTAAAGTGGTTCCCCTATGATTACAAGCCATGAACCACTTTTAGTGCTATTTAGAACCTTTTGTTTTTAGAGTGTATATGATTAGAGTTTACAGCATCTGCAATGCAGCTGCTCTTATAGATGCTTGTGCATCTGCACAGTATAAACATTCTCTAAATACATACTTTGTTTGAAACAGACTGTTACTAGTTTTTTTTATTGTGTGCACTTGCTTGGCTTTCCCCCAGGAAATTTAGGCTTTTGGAAGATATGATTGTAGACACGTTTGAGATTTCTATTTCTTGGGACATGTTCTACTTTGATTAATTAACTTGCATTATTGCTTATAAAATCATTTGACTATCAATTTTCTTTGCCCCAGTTCGGATCTTTCGAAATCTCCTGTGCTACCTCGGGAGGTCACGTGAAATTTAAGAGAGACCCGCAAATTTACACACTACAATTTTGTTTCATCTCCAGCTTTTCTTGAGTGGTCTCGCTATGTGGCTGAAAGCTATCGTAATGTAAATGAGACCTAAGTGTTTGTTCCTATTTACATTATACTCAATGCACTTCAGTTTCAGGGTACTTAAAACAGTGGGCTTTAACTATTTTCTACCTCTAAAAGAGTAAGCGACCTCTTGTTTCCGTTTTGGTCTTTATTAGTAGTTTGGTCCAGTCACCAAGTTGTTGCGTTTGGAAAATATCACACTTTATACTGTAGACAAATTTGACATTTTCATTCCTTGGGATATGGTCTGTTTTTTTATTTACTTTTATTACTACAAAATGAATTTGTCAATCCCACTGCAGTACTTTAAGTGTCCATGTGGGGACAGCATTGTTATACTTTCAGTAGGGAGCCAACAAGCAATTTTGAGTCCATTTTAAAAAGGCCTAGTTTAACTAACATCTGCACAGACGTTATGAATATGTTGACTGATGTGTGAGAGTGAGTGATGGAGCCACCCATGTGTACCTGTTAATGGACTCCTGTTATCTACAAATGTGTTATTGAATTCCTTTATTATTTTACCTTCTAAGTTCACTAAGAACCAATTTGTTATTTGATGCAACAACCTGGGAGCAATTAGGGTTAACTGTCCTGTTCACAGACAGAATGCCAAAGCTGTTACCCAGGTGCCTGTGGGATTGAACCAGGCCCCTTATAGACACCAGTTATTACAATAGGGCAAATGAAATTAGACAGGGTAAGGGGCCAGAAAGCCTAAAAGGGACATTAAATGTTTAGTCTTATCACTTTATGACTAGTGTTTTTGCACATGGGAAAATATAGGCTTAGTATTTCTTTCCACAAATTACATCCTTATGTGTAGCAGTGTTAAGTACAATTAGATTTGTCACATTTCATAAAGGGCCAGGATAGATTAATAGTGAAATGCTTTGACCTGTTTCCAAAATGTTTAAATATAGAAATGTATGGAGAGTAAAGTGGGAAAGGGATATTTAGGTTTATGATCATATGACTGTGGAAGTTTATAGTAAACAAATACAATTGTACGGTATATATATGAAGAGATGTACATATTTGCGTGTAGTCCTGGCCTGATCATGGGCTCATTTAATGTGATAAGAACAAATATGCTCTCTTCCTTAGAAAGTGCTAATATTAAATAGAGAGGCATTTCTCTTTGTCACTATAGCCGAATTGTCACTGGGACGCCGTACCCTGGCGTATTAAAGTAATGAGGAACGAATGGCCTGGTGTTAATCTAAGCAGCCTGACGCTTTAACAATGTAGCTTCCACAGTCTCTCTGGAGATGCTGGGAGATATGGAAGTGAGAAGACCCGTGCCGATGTAAGTTAATTATGCTAATAAAATGTTTGCAAGGGCACTCGGTTCCTGGTGGCGCATGGGAATGTCTGGTTGCAGCTGTTAGGTTACTCTGCTGGATTATACGCTGAACATTGAGCCCTGTTCGTGTAGTGTGGTTCTACACGAAAAATGGATTTAATGAGCAGATACAGACTTAATTCTTTAAAAATAAATGTTTATTTTTTTCAGATGGACATCAAGCACCAAAGGTTTTTGTGATATCTTAACCCCTTCAGGCATTCCCTGACTCGACCTCTCCAATCCTTGGAGATATGAGAGTGGCGTCGCAACAAAAGATGATAGTGGAATTCCCCTCCCCCTCCCTGCCTCCCGCTAGAGTTCAATGGCAGGGTCACGGTCTGCATTTGAACTCAAGCACACAAGGTATCCAGGTTCAAAGGTCAGGCCTCAGCTCTGCAGACTGGAGAGATGGGGGCAGGGGTTACAGACAGACACCATGCTTGATGTTCAGCTTTCTAAATGGAGACAAGTGTTTTTTCTTAGCCTCATTTTTTTCTGTTGCATAAAAACAGGGTCAGGATCGGCCTGCCTTCTGTAAGAAGTTCGGTCTCTGATTTGTCCCTGGTCACTCAGTTGATTTTTTTCTGTTGAGCGTAAAGTGAGATGAGGCTGATGTCTGTTACCTTCATCTGTATTTTCATGTTAAACCTGCACTATGTAACTGTTTTGAAAACTACAAATAAATACAAAAACTGTAAAGTAAACATTAGAAATTAGCATATTTGAGCCACGGGTTGAAAACATCTACTGTTAAGTAACACAAAATACACAATATACACAATATTTGCATAGCTAAATCGACATTTCACAATACTTAACTAGCAACCAAAAGTGTATTATGAACCAAACAATAGTTTATTTGGTGCCGAAGATTGTTGTAATGGTCTAAGATCCCAACTCCGGAGGGAAACGGGCTCCGGCTATGCTAACTATCTGTACCCTTCCTCTGTCTCCCCCTCCCCCTCTCCCCCTACCTGTCTCCTTGGTTTCAGCTTCATTCTGTGCTGTCAAATAAAAAATTATAAGAAATTCCCCCTCCCCACCAAAACAATCTTAAAAAATAAATGATTGTTTATTTTCAGAAAGTGTTTATATTATCCCTGTGTTGCTCCTGTGTTCAATAAAACCTTTTTTTATCTGGCCCGCCAAAAACAATTAATGGAAATGTACATAGTGCATCTTCAAGACTACACAGAAAAATTCCATAGAGACAAACTCTAAATCACCTGCTATCCAGTCATGAACCAGGATGGTTTCATCAACACTCTTTGTCTGTCAGACTGTCTCCTGCTGTAATTGTACAGATGTTTTGTCTGCTTCTCTCTACCTACATTAATATATTTACATTGTATTTATTGAGCAGATGCTTTTTCCACAGTAAATTACTTCCGTCATTCTGCACAGCGTCGACATACCTTGCACAAGCTTCCGACATTTTCTCTCTTTATCTCCGTCACTGTCACCATCACAACTGTTCCAGTGTGGATGAGGTACGTGGATTAGTCGGTCAGATGTGTGGATGAGGTACGTGGATTAGTCGGTCAGATGTGTGGATGAGGTACGTGGATTAGTCGGTCAGATGTGTGGATGAGGTACGTGGATTAGTCGGTCAGATGTGTGGATGAGTTTGCTCTATTTCTTGAGGTACGTGGATTAGTCTGTCAGATGTGTGGATGAGTTTGCTCTATTTCTTGAGGTACGTGGATTAGTCGGTCAGATGTGTGGATGAGTTTGCTCTATTTCTTGAGGTACGTGGATTAGTCGGTCAGATGTGTGGATGAGTTTGCTCTATTTCTTGATGGCCATAATTTTGCGAAAGGAGACAAAACATAGGGAGGGTTGTGAGACAGAAATCATAACAGAGCTGTGCAAAGAGGGTGATTGTGTTGGGGTGGTTGCTGATGCCCCGTCTCATGCCCCCAGTTTGTCCACTTTCCGCTCGCGTACTTTGGTGAGTGGCTAGCTGAGTGCAGACGTGAGGATTGGGTGACCACATAACGTACGACCTCTGTGCGTGGAAATTAATGAGCTAATGCTAGGGGGCCCTAGAGTGACAGGAGCTGAATGAACTAATGCTAGGGGGCCCTAGAGTGACTGGAGCTGAATGAACTAATGCTATGGGGCCCTAGAGTGACAGGAGCTGAATGAACTAATGCTAGGGGGCCATAGAGTGACTGGAGCTGACTGAACTAATGCTAGGGGGCCCTAGAGTGACTGTAGCTGAATGAAGTAATGCTAGGGGGCCCTAGAGTGACGGGAGCTGACTGAACTAATGCTAGGGGGCCCTAGAGTGACAGGAGCTGAATGAACTAATGCTAGGGGGCCCTAGAGCATTGGTCCTCAAACCCTTCCATGGAGGGCCTAGTGTATGCGGGTTTTCGTGTTTACCTTGTACAAGCCTGATGGAGTAGCTCACTAATTGGTTAGTATCTCCCCTCACCTGGCAGTCTAGGTCCTAATTATGCTCTAATTGAAGGGAAAGACCAAAAACCAGCATACACTAGGCCCTCCATGGAAGGGTTTGAGGACCACTGCCCTAGAGTGACGGGAGCTTGATGAACTAATGCTAGGGGTACTTAGTGTGACTGGAGCTGAATGAACTAATGCTAGGGGGCCCTAGAGTGACTGGAGCTGAATGAACTAATGCTAGGGGGCCCTAGAGTGACTGGAGCTGAATGAACTAATGCTAGGGGGCCCTAGAGTGACTGGAGCTGAATGAACTAATGCTAGGGGGCCCTAGAGTGACTGGAGCTGAATGAAATATTAATAGGGGGCGCTACAGTGACTGGAGCTGAATTAAATAATGCTAGGAGGCATTAGAGTGACTGGAACTGAATTAAATAATGCTAGGAGGTGCTAGAGTGACAGGAAGTTCTCCCAACCCACTCAGTGTTCCAGATCATGGTGGATATCTTTAGGTATCGGCAGTCAGACAGTGTGAGGCTGATTCAAAAAAAGAGTAAAAAGAGTGAGCTCTCTATTCCATTCCATTGCGTTACTGCCTCCATTGGCCCTGCCTTATTCTTCTTTTCCACTTCAGAATACCCATGTAGGTAGTTATTCAGGATTTACATAGACAGGATGGAGAAACCTAATCTGTAGTGACCTTGTCATCACAACTCCAGTAAAGGGGAATCAGATTCCAGGTCTTTCACATTTTTCAAGAAAATTGCATTAAATTGATTGTTATGGATGAGGCGTTTTGGTTTTGTCCTCTGAGAAAGTATGATACGGTGGCTTTAGGATAGACGATGCTCATATAAATGGAAAAACGGATGTCAATGAAACAGCTAACAGCTGTACAGATGACCAATCACAAGGGATATTATGACTGATTTGGTTGCAAACTCAACTAAATATTCTTCTGTGCCATCTGTCATTTTCTGAGGGCAGTGTTGTGCGCCTACAAAAAAAACAAAATGGAATGGGTTTTCTGTGCTGTTATTTGCCCTTTACAAGAAAGTAATAGTGGCCCTCTTCTTGCAATGAATACAGCTTGTCCAGCTTTACCTAACCAGGTAAAAAAATGATATCTCTTGGAATCATACTTTACTTAGGCTACACTGGATCAGCCAATAACATTGTTACCACCCAGTTAATAAGTGCATTTATAAAATGTGTTACATGCCAGTTACAGTTTTTCTCAAGTACTTGTTTTAAACTTACAATATGTAGTTTTTGGCCGCTAGGGGTCTCTCAATCAAAACAATAGCAAAAGATGTACTTGGATGACGTCGGGAAGTAGCGTGGGATCATGGGTTTTGTTATCGTCGGCAATGACAACCTAATCTAGCGTCTCCGGCAGAAAAAAAAGTAATGTATTGTTAAAAATATTATAACTTTATTTACGTTATGTTTGGCCGTTCCCTGGAACTAAGAGCAATTACAGCAGTCAAAAGTTAAATGACGCCATTGACAAAATGAAATGTCCTGTCTCTTCAAATTATATTACAAATTTCTCTGGTTTTGAAAGTTGGTGGAAACTTTTAGGATAATGTAAGTAAACAACTAAGAAATATATATAATATAGGTATAGTGATTTTTTAATGGAAAGTATGTCTTTTGTTATTGTTTTGGAAAACTACATATTGTACCTTTAACCTTCATTCAAAAAGATGTGCCGGTACTCCCCTTATTCCCTCAGAATTGACAGGTATCAGAAGATTATTAAGTATTACATTTTGATATTTACTTTGTATAAGTGACAATATGATATATTGCTTTTGTTCACAGTATTATTTATGTTTATTTTGTAAAGTGGTAGAGTGGAATTGAAAGACAATTTGAAAGCAGTTAACTGTGCAGATGGCTGTGAACTCTAATGATTTTTACCTGCAGAAGGTTTATAATCAGATATGCATAGGTCATATAATTTTGTAGGTAATCAAGCGTATTTAAATGATGCCATTGTATGTCTAATATTTATTTGTTTGCTTTAAATACAAAGGTTTCATATTGTACATTTATGAAACAGTAGACAATCAGTTGTATTATCTGATTGGAGTTTAGATGGTAGCAGGTCAACAACTACTAAACATTTTTGGGGGTGAAAAATACTGTTGGAGTCTGGAGATGAGGAATATGATGTTTACATCATAAATGGCATCTGTATGCCCTGGGAATAAACTGATGAAATAATTGACAAAATTATTAATCTGTACATCTTTCCTTTGCCAGCCACAGGTAAATGTTGACACATATAAAGGCAGATCCCTTCTGTGAGGGGAGGCAGTCTGCTCTTTAGTAAAAAGCTACATGATCAACAGGCTCTGTGCTGCTAGTGGTACTGGTACCTTTATGTGGTAGAGGAGGATTAGCAGCCTGCTCTTTAGTAAAGCTACATGATCAACAGGCTCTGTGCTGCTAGTGGTACTGGTACCTTTTTGTGGTAGAGGAGGGCTAGCAGCCTGCTCTTTAGTAAAAAGCTACATGATCAACAGGCTCTGTGCTGCTAGTGGTACTGGTACCTTTATGTGGTAGAGGAGGACTAGCAGTCTGCTCTTTAGGAAAAATCTTCATGATCAACAGGCTCTGTGCTGTTAGTGGTACTGGTACCTTTATGTGGTAGAGGACTAGCAGCCTGCTCTTTAGTAAAAAGCTACATGATCAACAGGCTCTGTGCTGCTAGTGGTACTGGTACCTTTATGTGGTAGAGGAGGGCTAGCAGCCTGCTCTTTAGTAAAAAGCTACATGATCAACAGGCTCTGTGCTGCTAGTGGTACTGGTACCTTTATATGGTAGAGGAGTGCTAGCAGCCTGCTCTTTAGTAAAAAGCTACATGATCAACAGGCTCTGTGCTGCTAGTGGTACCTTGCTGAGGCTGCTCCTGGCCTTCATGTAGAGTGTGGTTGACACACTCATTTCTGTTGAGTCACGTGACTCTGAACAAGCTCTTTTGCCCAATGGTGTATTGGTGTCTAGAGAAGTGGGTATGCTCTTATGAGCCCCTACCCAGCAACACAGTAAAGGTGCCTTTTAGAAATCTAATCCCTGAACCTGACATGTTAAATAATATTATTGTGTCCATGAGCAAAGCAGTTAACCTTAAATGCTCCAAGGGTACTCATTAGGGCAGCTGCACACACATTCAAAGCATTTTTTCCAAATGCAATACTACTTTTAAAATTAATTTAAATATTAATATTTCCAACACAATTCCATTAAAAACAATGATTTACAAGAAACTGAAGCCGACTATTGTTATATGCAACCTATGCAACTCCACCAGCCGCGGTCGGTGGATCTTAATTAGGGAGGACGGGCTCGCGTTACGCTCGGGACAGGAGTGAATGGAATGGTGGGCAACGCACAAAACCCAGTGTGCAAAATGAAAAAACACTGGGTTTTGTGCATTGCGCACATTCCATTCACTCCGGTCCCGAGCGTAACGCGAGCCCGTCCTCCCCAATTAAGATCCACCGACCGCGGCTGAACTCCAATCTATAGCATGTACCCTATCTGGCTGATGCTTTGATCCAGTGGAGAACCAAGGAGGTTGGTGGTCAATTTAAGATTTCTCACTCAATGTTCTACACTAGCCTAACAATAAGCCAGCAATGAGCAAATTAATCAACTATTCTAATAAATTAAACTACTACACCATATAATACTATGTTGCCTGATGTCCTATCATTTCCAATTTCCCTAAATACATTTCCTGATAATCTTGTTAGCATTACACAAAAAAAATCTAAAGTTTAGTGTTGGCGAGAAATCTGTTCAAGAATGGAGAAAGAAACTGAATTAATTAATAGAAGGTAAATCCATGTAAGAGGGCTCGACGAGGACGCACAGCAAAGTGGCCAAATTTAGAAGAATTTTCATGTTGGGTTTTGGCCCAGTGAGGTTATCAACTGTGGTTATAAAGGCTGATGCAGAGGACTCATCTGATGAAGAAACATCCGATGGAGATCTGTCCGACTCTGAGTTACATCCCCAATTCTGAAAAAGTTGGGACATTATGGAAAATGCTAAAAAATATGTCATTTGAAAATTAAATTCACACTATACTTTATAGAAAAATAATAATTGACACTTTGTGAATTGTATTTCTTTTTGACAATATACAGTCATTTCATATCTGATGACTGCAACACACTCCATGTGCTTGGAATTTTGTTGAAGAATGTGGTTTGGCATTGCCCAGCTGGAAATTGCAGGGACTTCCCTAAATAATATGACATCTTGATGGCAGCATATGTTGCTCCAAAGTTAATGGTGCCCTCACAGATGTGCAAGTTACCCAGGCCATGGGCACTGACACACCCCCATACCATGACAGAAGCTGGCATTTGGACCTGATGCTGATAACAGCTTGGATGGTCCTTTTCCTCTTTGCCCCAGAGAACACAACGGCTCTTTTCTCCAAAAGCTATTTAAAAATGTTGAATCGTCGGACCACAAAATACAATTCCACTGTTCATCTTAGATGAGACCGAGCCCAGAGAAGTCGGCAGCGCTTCTGGACAGTGTTGATCTATGGCTTCTTTTTTTGCATAATAAAGCCTTAACTTGCATCCATGGCTGCAGCGATGAAGGGTGTTGACAGACAAAGCTTTACCAGTATTCCTGAGCTCATGTCAGGATATCTATTACAGACTCATGATGGCGTTTAAGACAGTGATGTCTGAGGGATCGGAGATCATACACATTCAGAAGTGGTTTTTGGCCTTGCCCTTTATGCACTGAGATTTGACAAGACTCCTTTAATTATATTGTGCACTATAGAAGGTGAAATGCCCAAAATACCCTTGAAGTACTAGTCCTTTTTTGGAGACTCCTTATATACTATGATTACACGATTGCCTCACCTGTTCCATGTCACCTTATATTGACTTGTCACATTCCTATTAGTCATAAATTGCCCCTGTCCAAACGTTTTTGCAATGTGTTGTATCAGGTATCAATTTCAAAATGTTTACCATGAAAATATTATGCAGTTGAATAGGTAAAACATTAAGTATCTTGTTTTCATATAATTCTTGTTTAAATAAAAGTTAAAGTACATTTACAAATCACTCCTCTTTGTTTTTATTAGCCTTTTCATATTGTCCTAACTTTTTCAAAACAAGGATCTATATTTGAATCAATTAAAGGCCCCTTTCGTGGAATTTCATTAAAAAACATTAACATTTCTGGGGATTATTCTTTTGTACATAGTGAAAACTATACTACACCCTCGTTCAGTGACCAGCTTCCAAAACATGTCGAACATGTATTTCATGATATTTTGAGAAACATAAAAAAGCAATTTAGATGGAACCCTAAAATTCTACCCTATGCAGTGCATATTTTGTCATTTGAATGGCAATTGCAATGAGGACATGAAAAGTTGTGCTTTTTCAAGTGTAAAAAATAACAGTTTTTACTAGTGATGGGCATTCAAGGCTTTATTACTTTTCAAGGAGCAGGATCAAGCTGTCAACACAAACTCAGAATTTACTTTGCAAAATAAAAGCTGTCTTTGATATTTGACACATTACAATTCATTTCAAAAATGTATTTTATTTTTAAATAAAAAAATCTAACTGCTGCCAGCACAATATATTGATGTTTAAAGAACAGTAATGAAGCCACGAATGCCTATCACTAGTTTTTACAGCGTTTGTACTGTAAGCGGGTCACTTGAAAGCGAAAGTAGTTTTGCTGTAACTGCTCAAATTCTACAAATAGCACCTTTATTGAGTCACCTGACAGAATTTTGTACATATAGTGCCTTGCGAAAGTATTTGGCCCCCTTGAACTTTTCTACCTTTTGCCACATTTCAGGCATCAAACATAAAGATATAAAACTGTAACTTTTTGTGAAGAATCAACAACAAGTGGGACACAATCATAAAATGGAACGAAATTTATTGGATATTTCAAACTTTTTTAACAAATAAAGAAGTAAAAAATTGTCTGTGCAAAATTATTCACTTGTTGTTGCTTCTTCACAAAAAATTACAGTTTTATATCTTTATGTTTGAAGCCTGAAATGTGGCAAAAGGTCGAAATATTCAAGGGGGCCAAATACTTTCGCAAGGCACTGTATTCAATGAAGCATAACATCCAGCGAATTAGTTGTAAAGCCTATATTAAAATGTGAGTGAATTATTTTCTCTAACCACTGGGCATTTGAGCTCAATTGAAAAAATAGGTCTAGTACAAAATAAAACCTTATTAAAAACTATTTTTAAAATGATAAATGCATTATTTGTTACTAATATGGCACAATATGCTAAATTGAGCTAACCTAAAATTACTTAAAACGTATTCTGGTGCTCCTACATTTTGTGTTGCACCAGTGCTACCCATTAATATTTTGAATTTAGAGCCCTGTTGTGAGACTCCAGAATGATCTTAGTGAGGGCAGGCAACATTGAAGCTTTTGTGTTTCTTATACAACATAAAACAAATATGAAAATGGACCAATGTTAATACGTGCTACTGCCATCTTTAAAAAAGGGATCTGAAAGGGTGCTGTCAGAGAACCCTTAGGAGAATCCGATTTGTATTTGCATGATCATTTCTAGGTTCCATGTATAGCATTCTACATTTACACGAAAATGATTCTGTAAACAAAATGGCTTCTACCTGGAAACAAAAGTGTTCTTCCTAGATCCAACATTTCTCTACCTGGAATCTAAAACTTTTTTGTTTTTCTAAAGGTTTCCTTCACAAGGAACTATTTTGAAATGATTTAATCAGACATTGTGTGTCTACCCTGGTATAAATGCTACTAGTTACACTCCATTTGGTCAACGTGTTAGACTTCAGTATCTTTCTCGTCATGAGAGCAGCCTATTGTGCTTTAATTCTGTAAAGGGATTTAACCCCCCTATAAGATAAGCCTGTGTTTATCCACAGAGCTGTCTTATGCTTGGCAAGCACTCCATGTGTTGAATTTTATCTGGTACTGTCTGTTTTCTAGTTGGTCTACCCGTCTGCCTGTCTACCTGTCTGCCTGTCTACCTGACTGCCTGTCTGCCTGACTGCCTGTCTACCTGACTGCCTGTCTACCTGACTGCCTCACCTATTGTCTGACTCTGATTTTATTGCCATTGAGTGCGGAGTTTGGGATCTTGCTTTGTTCAGTGGCAGGCGGAAGGGCAGCAGTAGATTGTGGCCGTGTGTGTGGATAACACAGAGTGTCGTAACTCTAGACTACAGAGCCGGGGAACAGAGCTGCCATGTCCTTGACAGTAGCTCATCTTTGCCCGGCGGTCCGGGCCGGTGGGCCTGGCGGTTTATGGCAGATCGAAGACGCACAAGTAATGTGTTAGAGGCTGCCACCGCTCTGATAGTGAGGGCAATACATAACACAGGAGTAATGGAACTGGACAAGCCAATCAATAGCCGGAGAGGCTGTTTGACCCGCACTTTAAAATGACAAATCTCACACTCACTGCCTTCTCTCCGCGTCGGGTCAGATATAATGACGGCCTGTTCAGATTGTCTTGGTGAGGAATAGTAATTTCAATTGAAACGCCAAGTTTTAATTTTTTATTTGTTACTAAAAAAGGGGATTCTGCAATGGTGTGTGTGTTGTAATACTTGCAATAAAGCCTATATTAGGACCTGTTGCCGGTCCCCATGAGGACAAAGTCAAGTTGTGGCTTAGGGGTTATGTTAAGGCCCAAGGTTACTATTAGGATTAGGGTCAGAATTTGTGTTCTTTCAGGTTCAGGCATCATGGTTTAGGTTTAACCCTCTGTTGAATGTTAAGTTTAGGCATACATGTTAGGTTATTGAGGTTAAGTTTAGGATTAAGGTTAAATTTAAGGTTAGGTTAGGGTTAGGGTTAAATTTAAGGTTAGATAACATAGATTTTTTTTGTTTTCTTGTCCCCATGAGGTTAGCTGTATACGACTGTGTGTTTCTGTGTGTTTGTGAGTCTGTATACTCACAACATGAGCCAGGTAAGGGCAGACAGGTGATGGAGCGAAGACAACAGGGCTACTGTAATCCTCATATTAGATAAAGAACTTGTTATGTCAACACACTTACCTGGTGCACATACACAGAGAACAGATTTGACAATACTATCAGTCTGACTGATGTCTTCCCATGACGGTCACCTTGTCTTCTTGTGTCCATCACCTTGTCTTCTTGTGTCCATCACCTTGTCTTCCTGTGTCCATCACCGTGTCTTCCTGTGTCCATCACCTTGTCTTCCTGTGTCCATCACCATGTTTTCCTTTGTCCATCACTGTGTCTTCCTGTGTCCATCACCTTGTCTTCCTGTGTCCATCACTGTGTCTTCCTGTGTCCATCACCTTGTCTTCCTGTGTCCTTACCCTTGTCTTTCTGTCTCCGTCACTGTGTCTTCTTGTGTATGTCACCCTGACTTCCTGTCTCTGTCACCTTTTCTTCCCATGTCTGTCGCCGTGTCTCCCTGTGTTCATCAAAATGTTCACCTGTTTAACCGCTCTATGACTGCGGGTGCTCCTGTCCTGGGATTACCTCGTCTACTGATGGGACACAGCCGTTGGGATTAAACCCAGTTTCTCACGGTAGTGTCTTGGTGGGGTGTGTGTTTGTGGAGGTGTGTGTGTGTGTGTGTACACATGAAAGCACGGAGCAGCAGAAGGGGTGGGGGGGGAATGTAGAGCGGGTGGTCGTCTGTAAGTGTGCAACTGGGCGTGTCAAGAGGGCGTGTCGGGACAGAGGGTTGATGTGAGGTGGAGTGAAGACAGACGGACAGATGGAGCCGAAATGTCTGTGTGTGTTTGGGTGTGTGTGCTTGGGTGTGTCTGCGTGTGTTTTTGGGTGGCTTGTTAGCGGGAGTAAGGTTGCGTGAGGATACCCAGACATAAAGCTATGCGTGGAAGCTAACTGCTGTATCCCACTGAGCCAACGCCAGACTGTGTTATGAAGCCGTTAAGTCTCTTATGCATTACTTATTTAAGGGATCACACGGCCAACTGTGGTGGATCTGTGGATAGGGCTGTCTGTCCCTGTGTCCCTGCTTGGCCATGTCACACCGGACCGGCTCTCCCCAGGAAGTGCCCATTGCCATCAGGGGGAGTTATGTGTTGTCCATACCCACTGATACAGAATCATATAGTTTGGATATGAGTAGATTAATTCGATTGTTTATCTGTGTTTAAGAGTACCTTTTTCCTTCCTTTAACGGTAGATACCAAAGAGGACAAGCAAATGCACGAGTGAAAAGTTAAAAGGCAAAAAATATAACATGTGTCATGAAACATGGATGACCTGCATGCTGTTTTCCCAGCCTAAGGCTATTCCGTCTCATTTATTTGAGTGAGTACATAGATTTGGGAAATCTGTGTTTGTTTTATTTGGAAGACAGTAAATTATACCTACAGTCATGGTCAAAAGTTTTGTGAATTACACACATTTTCACAAAGTCTGCTGCATCAGTGTTGATGATGGCAATTTGCATATACACCAGAATGTCATGAAGAGCGATCAGGTAAATTGCAATGAATTGCGAAGTCCCTTTATGAAAGGCTAAAGTTAAGAGCAACAACACATCCAAGCAGAAAGTCCAAGCAAATCCAAGCGCGAGCAGTGACTATAGCAGGAACAGAGTGATATTCTTCAAAATGTACAAGGATTGGACTGCTGAGGACTGGGGTCAATTTCTTTGATGAATCCCCTTTTCTGATTCTTTTGGTTATCCGGAAAACACCTTGTCCGGAGAAGGCAAGGTGAGTGCTACCATCAGTCCTGTGTTATGGCAACAGTAAAGTATTCTGAGACCATTCATGTGTGGGGTTGCTTCTCAGCCAACAGAGTGGGCTCACTCACAATTTTGCATAAGAACACAGCCATGAATAAATAATGTTACCGACACATCCTCTGAGAGCAACTCCTCCCAACCATCCAAAGAGTTTGGGGATGCCAAACTCAACCAATGCCTTATCCAGCATGATGGAGCACCTTGCCATAAGGCAAAAGTGAAAACTAAGTGGCTCGGAGAACAAAACATTGATATTTTGGGTCCATGGCCAGGAAACTCCCCAGACCTTAATCCCATTGAGAACTTGTGGTCGATCCTCAAACAAAACCCCACCAAATCTGACAAACTCCAAGCATTGATCATGCAAGAATGGGCTGCCATCAGTCAGGATGTGGCCCAGAAGATAATTGATAGCATGCCAGGGCGGATAGCAGAGGTCTTGAAAAGAAGAGGCAACACTGCAAATATTGACTCTGCATTTTCTTAATGTAATTGTCAATAAAAGCCTTTAACACTTATGGATGCTTGTAATTATACTTCAGTTTACCATAGTAACTACTGACAAAAAGATATAAGAACACTGAAGCTGCTAACTTTGAGAAGACCAATACATGTGACATTCTCAAAACATTTGACCACAACTGTACATTCCACAAGTTTCTTTAGCCAGACGAGCCAATTTAACTATTCAGAACTGTGACGTGAGCTGCAGCTGAAATGATAAATATTTACCAATCCCGGATAATAACAATACACACAAAAAGTTAACTGCTTGTATCCTATCAGGGTCTTAAACTGAAAATTCTTCATGTCACAATAGGATGTAGCCTATTTTAAAACGTTTATTCAAACATTTGGATAAATTCCAGAAAAATCTGCTCCCATATTTCCCAGACACATACACTCTAATTCCGAAATGGATTAACTTCATTATTTCCCTCAAAATTCTACTAAAAATACCCCATAATAACAATGTGAAAGAAGTGTGTTTGAAATCTTTGCAGATTTATTTAAAATAAAAAATGAAAAAAGCACATGTATGTAAGTATTCACACTTATACTTGGCACACCTATTTTTAGGCAGTTTCTCCCATTCTTCTTTGAGGACCTTTCAAGCTCCATCAGGTTGGATGGGTAGCATCAGTGCACAGTCATTTTCAAATCTCTCCAGAGATGTTCAATTGAGTTTAAGTCTGGGCTCTGGCTGAGCCAATCAAGGACATTCACAGAGTTGTCCTGTAGCCACTCCTTTGTTATCTTGGCTGTGTGCTTAGGGTCTTTGTCCTGCTGGAAGATCGCCCTTCACCCCAGTCTGAGGTCCAGAGCACTCTGGAGCAGGTCTTCAGCAAGGATGTCTCTGTACATTGCTGCATTCATCTTTCTCTCAATCCTGAGAGAGAACTAGTCTCCCAGCTTCTGCCGCTGAAAAATGTGCCCACAGCATGATTCTGCCACCACCTTGCTTCACTTTAGCGATGGTATTGACCAGGTGATGATTGGTCCCCGGTATCCTCCAGACATGACGCTTGCCATTCAGACCTTAGAGTTCAATCTTTGTTTCATCAGACCAGAGAATTTTGTTTCTCATGGTGTAGGAGTCCTTCAGGTGCCTTTTGGCAAACTGCAAGTGGGCTCTCATGTGCCTTTTACTGAGGAGTGGCTTCCATCTGGCCACTCTACCATACAGGCCTGATTGGTGGAGTGCTGCAGAGATGGTTGTTCTTCTGGAAACTTCTACTCTTTCCACAGAGAAATGCTGGAGCTCTGTCAGAGTGACCATCGGGTTCTTGGTCACCTCCCTGACTAAGGCCCTTTTCCTCCGATCGCTTAGTTTGGCGGCCACTGTGTTCATTGGGACCTTCAATGCTGTAGATATTTTTCTGTACTATTGACCAGATCTGTACCTCAATACAATCCTGTCTCGGAGGTCTACCGACATGGCTTGGATTGTGCTCTGACATGCACTGTTAACTGTGGGTCCTAATATAAACAGGTCTCTGCCTTTCCAATCATGTCCAATCAACTGAATTTACCACAGGTGGACTCCAATCAGGTTGTGGAAACATCTCAAGGATGATCAGTGGAAACAGGATGCACCTGAGCTCAATTTTCAGTGTCATGGCAAAGGCTGTGAATACTTATGTACATGTGCTTTTTTCGTTTTTCATTTTTAATGAATTTGCTAAGACTTCAAACTAGAGGTCGACCGATTATGATTTTTCAAGACCGATACCGATAACGATTATTGGAAAACCAATAAAGCCAATACCGATTAATTGACCGATTATTTTTTTTGTGGGGAAATAATGACATTTCAAAAATACTGAAAAAACAAACGTTTAATATAGGCTAATTCTTAATAAATTACACAAAATATTTTCAAATCTCAAATAAATCTCAAATAATTTTATTTTTTCAAACAAAATGCCAATCAAATGGCAAAACACATAGTAGACATAGTAAGATTTGTATTTGATACAACTTCGCCTATTAAATCTGTTTTGTAAAACAAATCCTTGGGTTTTGCCTCAAAAAACATTTAATCTGTGCATTTTGATAGTTGTCCTTTTTATTAGCCAATCATATTTGGTGGTGCACAACGGGAGTACAGATATGACAATTTCCAGAAGCACTTGATAAATATATCTGGTTTCAAAATAAATACACAAATATGACAAAGAATATAAGTACAACAAAAGCATTAACTGAGAAACATGGGATTTCATCTTTAACTACAGAATTATTCTTTGCGCAAGGAATTGGAATAGCCTAATATTCTTCTCTTTTCGCCACCGTCTGACTCAACATCAGAAATAGGCTATTTTGAAAAGCATGTTTGAGAACACTAGTGACGTATATTCCCTGCTAAAATGAATGCCTTTTGATTAAATGTGGAAGTAAATAAAACTGTCTTCTGTGTATCGTTTTGAATAGGCATCGTATTTTGAAAAGTTATATGTTGCGCAATGACTGTGCATTGTTGAATAGACATATTAATTAAATCAGCACTCGTTTGGTCCCAGTGCCCAATTTTGATGTTGGCTGATCTGATGATTCATTTTAAATCCCCCTTATTCATCATATGCAACGCAATATAGCTAG
>JACXGM010005905.1:7684-34103 GCA_016801145.1 Umbra pygmaea
CGCGTCCTGTGTGATTATATTTATATATTACAGCCAGGCGTACGCTATGTACCTAGTACCCACGTCCTGTGCGGCGTTACAGCACAGTAGTCTAGGTATTATTGTTGTAAAGCTGATATTAAATACTCCTTCCTATATTAAAACCTATGTCAACATCTCCTCCATTCCACCTCCAATCCTACAACACTACCACATCATGACACCTGGTATTTTTTATGTTTTTGATAGAAATTCACTAAGGTGGCAGAAATATTTTATTTTATTATTATTAAATATTGAAATTAAAATACATATCTAAGACTGTAATAATATTGCAAATGTCTGTCACTGTTGGAAATGACTGATGAATAATTCATTATTCACATACAACAGCCACGTTTTCAGCAGCCATTGTTTCAGTGTCCTAATGATGAAACGTTTAGCTAATCCATGATTAATCAGGTCTGATCAGTTTAATATGCCACCTATCAATTCATATCAAAACACATGTAAATTCCTTGGTGTTCAAAAACTTATGATCGGTAGTGATTTTTATAAATATATGAGAATATGTTACTGTATGTGTGTGTATATATATATATATATATATATATATATATATATATATATATATATATATATACACACACACAAACACACACACTGTATCATACAGTGCCCTCCACAATGATATGCACCCCTAGTAAAATGAGCAGTAAAGGGTTAGTAAAAATGCATCTTTGGTAAATTGTTTTAATGTCACAATAAAAAATTACAAACGTCTAACCTTTAATTGAAGTATATTTATCCAGAGATAAACACAATCTTTCACCAATAAATAATTATTTCTAACAAAGCCATGTGTGCCACGTGCTACCGGCATATAAATTCAATGCTTACCTGAATAACAGTGCAACTCATAAAACCAATACACACAAAACAGAGGCCCATTTCACTACTCCTACTGTGTTGGCAATCAAAAAGCAACAATCGCTAAATCACATTCGACATAAGAACAAATACTGTATACAGGTTAACTGAAAAAACAGGTATCTATGCAAGATATTGTTTTTTTATTATTATCAATGTTTGGAAGTTGCATACTCACCTGTCTTTGTAATTAAAAGGAGGTAGAGGGAAAGAAGGACTTTACACTGCATGGTCTGAGCTTGTCACAACCCAATACCAACTTCTTATCATCAGTCTCTTCACGGCTCTTATATAGAGGTGTTGGAGGAAGGGCAGTGGGCGGGATTCTACCCAGAAGAAGACACAGAGGGATAAGAAATATTGTCACAAGGCCTCTCAATAGAGAAAAGACTTGTGCTGTAGATCCATGCCTGAACAAACTCTCCCTAGACCTTCTGACAGATGTAGAGAAAAAGTGAAGGAAAGCGGGAGAGAGATGAACAGAAATGGAACAGCGGTCACTTAAAATTCAGTCCGGGCTTCCGGCCAAGGTTTTTGGGGGCTACTTTACATTGGTGCTGTGTTACGATGGACAAATGCTGGAGAGTAACCCCACTGAGCATATAAAGGCAACCCTGGAATACAAGTGAAGGGAATGGATTGTAATGCCAGTTTGACCAGGAAGAAAGAGAGAACAGTGGGAGTCATTAATAACTTTCTCTTCTGATATGTCCCTGTTATCTGGCCTCCCCCCAACAATGATAGTTTCCTTTGATTGTGGTTAATAGATAACCAGACGCACTTCTTGAAGTTTGAATGATAAAGTGTTTATTACCCATGACCACAAACACTTACATAATATGTCAATGAGACCAGTTTTTCCACTTGGACTATTTCAGAAAATATTAAAAGTCTCTGGAACACCAAATTGAAAGCGTGTGCTGGATGGGATGGTGGGTGATTCTCTATCTGGGACAGGACAGAACAATAACAAGGAATTGGCACAGAATTTTCAAACAGCCTATTTTCTTCCATTGACACCTTAATAATGGCCCAATATTCCTTAATGTCAGTCAACTAACAAAGGTTTTGTTGAAAATAGACGTAAAGACTCTGACGTTTATGAAACATAAAAAAGTCTGTTTACCGTAACCTAACCTTACCCTCACCTTACCCTAACATTAATGTCAATAACCTAAGTCCGTCTATGTAATGCGGCGAAATGACCATTATGTACAGTTACCACATATTGCCAGGAGAACAGGTCATTTTTTGCAGTCTGTAGGCCTTTTTCAGTTTGGGTTGCATGTATTATATTGTACTTAGTGTGAGAAAAGCACTTTCTATGCATTCTTCTTCATATTATTATTATTATTATTATGTGTATTGTTATTATATAGCATATGATGGCGTCCTACAATAATTCTCCATCCTCATTCTAAATCTGAACTGTATTGAGTAAACATTCTGAAAAATTAACCTTGTGAGCTTGAACGGTGTCATGGAAATTTTTTTGTACTCATAATATAATGCAACATTTAATACTGAAAGGCAGAAGAAAAACTTTGTACTCCAGTGATTTGAGGATTGGATTTGCAGAAAGTTTAGGTAGGCTTTTTGCTTGATATTTAATAGTTAATTAATTTGGCTAATTATCAATCATTTTGTTGTACATTACATGTTTGTATATTGTCTGTTACATTGAATTTGTATAAATGATTGCTAAAATATCTTCTGGGCAACATAAATTGTAATCATGTCATTAAAGGTGCTATTTGTAGAATTTTGAAGCTATAAACGGTATTCATTGACAATAAAAAAATTGGATAAACAATGTATATCAAATAATAATTCCCTCCACAATGCAGTGCTTTGATACATATCGTCACCTTCCTAAAATAATCACTATAAAAATGACAAAAAGTCATTTTCACGTTTTTCAGCAGTTATACTAAAGTTGTAGAATCACATGACCTGTTCAACTGAGGATGTAGGCAATTTTACCAGAGGTGGCCAGCACCATTAGGAGATGATTTAGGCAAGAAAATCATTTTTGTCAAAAAATAACTTAGGCGATTATTTTAGAAGGGTGACGATATTAAAGCACAGCATATAATGCATAAATTAAGTTGAAGAAGGATGCATGCCATTTGAGAAGCAATGTGGAAGCAGACAGGTTTGTTTCTGAGCCTCTGGCTAGCACACCTCAGAATGATAGGAAAATGTAGCCTACCTGTGCTCCACTGAAAGATTCAAAGTACTGTGTGTACTACCTGACGACATCATGATAATCCTATCTTGATAATGCAATTAACTTGTCTTGAAGTTAATTGGATCTTACTCAGTAGGCCTCAATTGCAACCAAAACATAAAACATGTCCTCAGGTACCTAGCTTTGGCTCTCACAATCTCACAATGTTTCTGAATGTAAAGACAAACCATGCAGCCCTAATGACAATTATTTATTTTTCACCCATTCACACTATATGAAACTGATATTCTTTAAAAATTGTTTGGTAAATATTTTTTTGAGGTTTTACCAAAGATAACTTAATTGGGAGTGGATAGTGCCACAGCAGTATATATTTTTGGATAAATAAATCTGAGTATTGAATAAATATAATGGCTATTATTATTATTATTATTACAATAAATACATCCTTTCATTAAATACTTGATGTCATAACAGTCAAACCAAGACAACACAAACAACATAATACCATTCAATTCTAAGTTAATCCACTCCTCAGATTTTTTGAGTCAAACAGAAAAACAAAAAAGTTGAATGAACACATTGATGTGGTAGATAGTGTACTTTGCATTATACATATACAGTAGTTGATAAATGTCATACCAAGGCAGAGTGCATAGGTCAAATCAAAGGTTTGTGTGTATTTTCGTGGCATGTGTTTGTGTGTTTCCTACTCGTTTGTAATATGCCTTTATCGCGTTTTAGTATTATGTAGCACATTATAGGATATAAAAAGTCATTCTGTATCATCTAAAATTAACATGAAAATAACTGGAGTTAGTAAACATCACTTTCTCTCTTCTTTGCATCAACCTACAGTTAGGTCCAGAAATAATTGGACACTGACACAATATTCATTATTTTGGCTGTTTACCAAAATATATTCAAGTTACAGTTACATAATGAATATGGACTTAAAGTGTTCTCAATGCAATTAAAACAGGCATACTTAGGCTGCAATAAAATAAGATCCATTAGAGAGATAGCAGGAACATTAGGAGTGGCCAAATAAACTGTTTGGTACATTTGAAGAAAAGAATAAAGCACTGTTGAGCTCTGCAACAGAAAAAGCCCTGGATATCCTTCGAAGACAACAGTGGTATTAAAAATGTACATTCTATTTATGAGTGTGTTAATTTGTCCAATTGCTTTTGTGCCCCTGAAATAAAGGGACAAATAGTTGCAATTCCTAAACCTTCATACAATATTTTTTGTTCAACTCTCTGCATTAAAGTTGAAAGTCTGCAATTCGATTGCATCATGGTTGTTTCATTTAAATTCCATTGTGTTGGCGTTAGGGCTGGGATAAACAATTATTTTTTAAACGATTAATCTAGCGATTATTTTTACGATGCATCGATTAATCTAATGATTTGTTTTTTCAGTTCGATTCAATTTTGATTAGATTATCTCCCTATTATTTGACTAATAATAGCAATTTATACATGTAATATAATAAACCAACAACAAAGAAACACAAACAATTTTTCTATGTATCCACCTCAGCCCATAGGCTATGCCCTTTGATTAAATATCAACAAGAAGGCTAATGAAATCCTGTGTGTGTAACATAAACGTCACTTGCGCAGTCACAGCATGACAGTGAACACACAGTTACATGCCAGTACTATTACGGGCGCCAATATTCCGTTTAAAACCGGAATAGTCCTGGCATGTAACTGTGCTCACTGTCCCATCGACGACAATCAATGAAGACATAACGTTACAACCGTTTGTTGACTAAGGTTGCATAAGCGTGTAATTTCACACCTTGAATACACAACTATATTACATATAGTAATTAATTACATTGTAGCCATAAAACTTTAGGTGTCGACAATGTAGTTTAGCATACTCCATCATAGTGGGGAAGCGAGGAGTTGAAAAAAAACTTACGGTGCTCTGTCATCTGCAGTTGCTCCCGTGTGGCGCCTCTTCTGAGGCCAGTTGCACCAACTGGACGTAAAAAAGTTGGTCTTAAATCCTAGGTCGGGCGTAGCAACGTCCGAGGTTGTGAGTGAAATTTACACCTGTTTCACCAAATAAAAATAAGACTAGTCGTAACTAAGTCCAGTGTAAATAATGCGCGTCCGTGAGATCAGAATATTCTTAGTGATATAGTTGCTAGGCAGTGTTATTTCCTCAATTAATTTAACTAGATAAAATGGACAAAGGCAGTTTTAAATGTTCCAACGTTGCGGCCTGGCAACCGTTTCGGTCCATAACCCACAGATTGTAAAAGAAAAGAGAAGGTACCATTAAAATACTTGCATTTTATTGTTTTGAATGGTTAAAAATATATTATTTTCATGTAATTGATCCCTAAATTCGATGTGCCTGCAAGAGCAATAATAATAATAAATCCCGTTTACGAATGCAAAGCCAAAGAATGCGTGCGTGTGCTGTGCACTACGGCATGAAAAATTGACTTTAGACAGACAAAGCAATTTGCATCGTCCTAACTTAAGAAAGATAACAGAAAATATATTCACCATTTAGCATGAGGAATGGCAGTGAAGTGTCAGTCTTAACAAGCATTAAAATTCAATACTGTTGTGATGGAGATAGATCGAACAGCTGAAAGTGACTGATCAAGATAACAGTAATGTTACTTCAGTTGACAAAAAACATGTTATGTTGGCTATTTCCAGGCATTTAAGTTCAAGCTGAAAGACATATCTACATATCTTACCCGTATTTATCTAAAAGTTGGTTACCCTTTGACTTTTACTAATCTGAAACGCTTGTTCAAACCATAGATTGTATAATTAAGGTTCAAACCTCATAATTGCCCACTCAATCAGCTGTTAAATCTTAGCTAGTTATTAGTACGATTTGTGGACGCTGCAAACGTAAATAATGTGCCCTGCATTTTTGATTGTACAAAACAGTATTTTTCCAAAGAAATTAAAGCTAAATCTTAATGCAATCAGCGTCAGAAAAACAGGACATTTTAAATAGTTAGATAAATCGCCACCCTGCGCCTGCTAGGCTGAGAATCTACGACCAGACATAGCTCATTGAGCGCTTACGTCCAGCTGGTGCAACCAGGATAATATAAAGTCTGACGTAAAGGGCATTTTAGGTCGGACGTACAGTTACGACCTATATACGTCCAGCTGGTGCAACTGGCAGGTGCTGGTGCATTGCCGTGATGCTAGAACGGAAAGCAGTCTCCATTTTGCAAAGACAACATATCACAGAATTGTTTCCTTTAAAATTAAAGAATTCCCATACTTTAGAGGAACGAGTGTGTGCCACTTTTCACTTCTGAAAGTCAAAGGAGCCACTCGTGTTCCTATTACTCTACGGAGCCGCTATCTTTGTTTTGGGTCTGACGTCGACGCGTTGTCCCAGCCCTAGTTGACGTACAGAGACAAAATTATGAAAATGATGTCTGTGTCCAAGTTTTTCCGAACCTAACTATATGTATGGAGACCAGTGATGGACTGGCAAGTCTGGATTTTGGGCTGTTTGGGCTGGCCGGCCAATCAGAGCCTCATGATTGTCACAGCCATGAGGCCCCTTTATTTGTAGGTGGGTGGAAATGCCAGGGCCGTGTTTTGTTCCCAGTCTGTCACTGATGGAGACAGATTTGCTTCGAAATTATTGCGAATGTCCAGACTACAAGTCACAAATATATACTACAATTTGTAAATTGTATACACAATGCACAAATAAATGTTACAGCCACAAACAAATATTTTATGATATGCAAATTTGAAACACGATTCACAACTAGATTTCACAATACACAAAACAAACAATTTGTAAATTTTGAATTTGTGAATTATATGATATTTGTGGATTGGTTTATTAATTTCTGCAAAATCAATAATTTCAAATTAAAAAAACAAATACTTATTGATCTGAAAATAAGAAACATTAATATACACAATCTGCAAACAAATTATTTCAAAATCCACAATCAAATACATTACAATCTATAGTGTAGACATTCACTACCCAGCGTATTCTAAGCAGGATAAATTTATCCTTGTCATAGCTAGCTAGCCTGCAATTCTATATTGTGATTATTTTACTTGAAGCTCACACACAATATAATTTCACTGTTTTCCTCTTTCTTTGTCTAGATAACGAGAGCAAATCCTGTTCTCAACGTAACACAGCTTTTCAACTCAACAGTGCACACAAGAAGGCTGTTCTGACATCTCACCTGGTAATCAGTATTGGTATTACCCCCAGTCCAATGCCCCTGCTGACAGATACGCTAGCATCAAATATTAATGGGCCTACAGTAGTCATCGAGCTAATTCAACCACATTTGTACCACCACAGGGACTTACGGTTGTTTATTTACTGATTGTTATATGTGTCGAGTACCTATATGGTTAATCGGTTTAAAATACAACCTACTGATATACTTCTGCAGTAATGCACAAGAGAGCCTGGAAAAATGTAAAACGCACTGAAAGACCAGGTAATCATAGCGGCTAGTCAACTGTCTTATGCTCGTCGACCTCTCGGATACACACAAGGTTGTAGGCACTCAGGACATCCAATTTTGCAAAGAAGCGCTCACCATGCATATGCTCAATGACAAAGGACAGGGGAAGTGGGTATGTAAAGCGGACAGTGATCTGTTTTAAAGACTGATAATCTTTTCATGGGTGCAGACTGCCATTTTTTCTTATTTACAAACAATAAATGAAAGGAGTGAAGGGGAATATGCGTCCCTGATGCAGCGTCTACATAGCCTCAGTCTCAGCATACGACAGGGGATACACCTGACAAGTTTTTCAGTTGAATTTGTTTTCCTCAAACTCATTATGACTTCAGTAACATTGCTCCAGTCTCTAAATATTTAAACCCCATGAATAGAATCCCTCGGAACAGCCCAAATATACAAAACAAATAAATAATATCACAAAAATACTATAATTTAAGTGACCCGCCAACATGGGCTTTAGATGAAAGGTATGTGACATCCAACAATGTGTAGGGATGTGTAATGCATATAATACATTGTTAACCCTGCTCAGGACTGGATAGCTAGACACGGTCATCATCCCAGAGTTTGCGAGTTCAAATCCAGATGGATGCTTTGTGAGTTTTTCTCCATTCCAGCGTGATGGAAGCATGTTGCACATTATATATATTTTTTTGTAACGTGAACCCTAATCCTAACCTTCAACCTCAGTAACAACATATACAATCAATGGTAACCACATACCTAACCTTAACCGTGAACGTTAATATATAATTTAGAATGCTATGGAATGTGTGGAATGTTCTTGCGTGAACCGGCGAAATGAAACATGCAGGTGCAACGTAATTGAAGGACGAATATAGCCTAATAAAACGGGCAGCTCAAAGTAAAAACACTATAAATATGTTGGCATACAATTTAAATCATGTTTTCAAAATAGTTTCCTGAGAACGTCATTTGGGAGAGCACGCCGTACAGACTTGCTGTCACGCTCAGTCCCAATGAATAACGAATGGAAGCAATTGCAGGTATGGCGGTTTTAATCAGATACTCAATATAACATACACAAGTCCAGAACGAGAACAAGACAAGGTACACCAGCGGATTAACCAACAAAATACAGGCCACAAATGATCTGGTTATATACTCTCTTAATTACAATAGGCAACAGCTGCGTAATGGAACACTGGTGTCTATATTGAAAAATAGAGAAGGCTAGAGGTCCACTTACCCTATTCTAACCAATAACATAAGGTACTACCGCTGAACAATATAACCTGGACTTGACACTTAATGAAATCCTTGGATTCCGGTGACTGAGAGAGCCTGAATGTCCTCAAAGATGGTGTGGGTGTGACACTTGCCAGAGAAGGCATATACGGTTAAAGTTTGAAGCTGGTTTAGTAAGCATACCAACTCAACATTTATTTTGTTGTTACATAATTGTTGTTAATAGTGTAACTGTTATTTATTATAAAATTATTTTAGTTGTGTTAGATGACTTAATAATAATTAATAATAATTTAAAACATTAGTATAATGTTAAATTTAAAAAATTTTCTATAAAAAATAATATTAGATTATAATATTATCTATAAGAGCCTTTCCTTAATGTTATTTTTTCAGTTTTTCAAGAATCTGTTTAGGAATCGTTTAGGAATCGGAATTGTTTTAAAAGTACCGGATCGGCATCGGAATCGTTAAAATCCAAACGATACCCAACCCTGGTGGGAATAGGGTACCTCAGGACTTCACATACTGTATAGTACAATAATCTGGCAAGGGCTGATCGTTGTCAACTCCCTAATAAAAGGGAGAGCAGCAATCAGCCCAGGTGTGGCAGAGGAACAGGTGCAGGGGATTTCAGTTTTAGTTTCAGGGCGTTTTCACACATAACTCATTTGGTCCGGACTTTCGAACCTTTCAGTTTGGTCAGAACCTAAATTGCAGGTGTGAAAGGTGCCTCGGACCACGGTTCGGATCAAAAGACCAAATTTTGGTCCGATCAAAAAGGTGGTCTCGGTCCGGACCAAACTGTACCATGGTTCGGTTCGTTTGCAGTATGAAAACACTTTTTGGATGGTTCGGACTTTCGGATCAATTACAGGAAGTTAGGCAACTATGTACCATAGAAAAAGAACAAACTCAGAAAAAAAACGCTAGAAAAAGCAAAATTAATAGTGGAAGTTTGTTTTTTTGTTTTATTTATTTTTACAGGGACAGTGCACATTGATCAACGTTTCCGTAAAAGTGCCGGGTTTAGCCAGCCGGCTAATTTTCAAACGTAGTCCCTGGACAGACTTAAAACATTTGCAATATTAATACAGGCAAGTAAGCACATGTATACCAACATAAGACAGGCAACACACAACATGTAGTCAGAGCAATAACAAAAAAACAAGCAACAGAATACATAAAATAATAAGTATTAAAACACCTCTTGGAACTGACAACATAAAACAGCAATACACAAATTAAGTGTTATGTTCACAAGTTTGGTTGGCCTTTAACCATGACTTCACGTGTATAGTGAAGTTGTGAAAGGTGGCACAGTTGTGCTGGCAGTGTGTTCCAGGCATGGGACGCTCTAATCGAGAAAGCCGATTTACTGAATGTACTTTTTCTTAATGGCACTATACAGTCACCTCTTGTACTAGACCTTGTGGATCTGCTGCCATGGATTTGTGTTTTCTGATTAACAAAAGTACTGAGTGGAGGGAAAGCCAGACCATTTAGGATCTTGTAGACAAGACATATGTCAGTGTATTGCATAAGATTTTCCCAACTCAGGAGCTCATGCTTTCTGAGGATGTAACAATGATGATGACTATTGGGCTTCCTATCAAGCACTTTAAGAGCCTGTTTATAGACAGACTGAATGGGTTTTTAGGGTTGTACTGCATGCTTTAGCCCAACTAGTCAGGCAATATGTAAAATGAGGGAGTATCATAGATTGAAAGTATAGTTTTGCTACATCTATAGTCAAACAATTTTGTATAAATTAGCTAGGTTGAAATTAGCTAGGTTGAATTTGGTTATTTGAGTTACGTTTTTCACCTGCTTTTTAAAAGAGAGGTTAGAATCAAGTATGATACCAAGATACTTAAAATCGGTAACCACCGGGAGCTTTTGCCCCAACACGTATACATCTGGCTCAGTAACAACAGTTTCCCGCTTTGTGAAAAACATACAGACAGTTTTTTTTACGTTGAGATGTAAACTTGAGTCATTGAGCCACTTTGTAACTTGGACCATCACCGTAGCGAGTTCTTGTGCAGCTTGTTGTTTACTATTTGCATGCACATATATCACTGTATTATCTGCATACATTTGCACTTCACATCCTGTACAGACAGATGGAAGATCGTTAATATACAGACTGAACAGGAGGGTATATTAAGTAGGCCTACGTGGAGAAAGGAGATTAGATATTTCATTTCAATTCGATCAGACGAAATCATTCAAATACATTTCTCGCGAGTACTGCGCTTGTAGTTTGTGCTGCGCTTGCAGTTTGTGCTGACGTTGATGCTGCTGGTAGTACCGTATATACACGAATACAAGAAGACCCTGAATATAAGACGACCCCCCCATTTTCAGATTTATTTTTGGGTACAAAAAAGATTTTTGTGGAAAAAATCTGGTTTTCAACAGAAAATAATTTTATTTGAAAATTCTAGTGATAATTAATTGAAAAAAACAACAAAATTTTTACATCATTCATTAAATGTGCTATAATGTAATACATGTAGCTACTGTAATAAATCCCAAAATGACGCCAATGCCTCATCAGATATTAAGGAAACATGTTAAGCTGAAATACTATATTTTCTGAAAACAATGCTAATGTCATTTTTTCTTTTGGAAAAGTACGTTCCGACACATAATTTATGTTTATGTTTTGGCCTGTGTGTTGTTATCAACTGCCCATTTTGACAGCACGAACAAACGGATTGCCAGGCATACCTGTAAAAACCTAAACCCATTGCGCTACAGCCATGGAAGCAGCAAGCAAACGAACGAGATCATAGAGATTCTAGACAACCAAAAAAAAAATGATGCATGTTTCTAAACGGTTCCATGACCATAGACGTAGTAAAACACTGTTCGCTTGTCATGATTGCGCTGATCTTGTTCGTCACATTAGTTTCGATTCGTTTTACATATAGCACATTTAAATATTTGGATTAAACTTGTCACAAAATAATGTGCACTCTGTCAATGAGTTCAGAAATGAATGATATAACTGTTTCGAACGTGTTGGTTTATTTGACCAACTTTTGAAGCGCTTTTCTCAAGATGATCTCTTGATCTCTCCATGGCGACAATTTATTGTTTATTTAATCGATAACAGTGTCATTAATTAGCCTATTGTGTTGGCGCCCTCTGCTGTTTCCCCCTGCTTTCTCCATTTTCCCCGTGATTTTGTCTATATCGCGAATATAAGACGACCCCCAATTTTTCTGCCTATTTTTAGGACAAAAACCTTGTCTTATATTCAGGTATATACGGTAATACTATGCAATCGGGTTTCTCTCATTCATTTGTTCATTCATTTTCATTCATACGGAAAAAGACAAAACATCACGCCAACGTCAGACACATGCCCGTCTACCCACCAATCAAAGGGAGAAGCAACACACGTATGTGGTGACGACAGGCCGTAGGTATGTCATGGAAAGTTATTTAGAACACTAGCAAAGTCACTGTGTGAAACCAAAAAGAACGGGATCAAATGTATACAATGTAATTAAACACGAACGTTGGTTCGGACCTTGGTCCGGACTTGTGTGAAAACGACCTCAGTCTTTTGGAAGCAACTAAAAGTACACGTAACTATGTAACAGCATTCCTCTCTGTGTATTTGCACCAGTAGTAATGCGTTTTACATCAAACAGCAACATCAAGCAGTCAATACAGCATATGGGATCATAAGCCTAACTGCTGGCTGTATGTAGCAGAGGTTGATAGATCCTCAAAAAATCAGAACTCACCATGGCCTGCAGTTCAGGGGCAGGGTACTTGTCATGCCTTTCCTTCTCACACATCCTAATAAATTCCATGTAGACTCAATATGTATGGGGCCAATATGATACATTAAATCTCTGATGACCCCATTGACACTGACAAGACACCTCTCCCTACATGAGATGGTGGGGTTTTTAGGGTGAGCAGGAGCCGATGAGCAGTAGGACATAGAAACTGAGTTTTTCTATGTGATTAGTTCCAATAGCTAGTGAGAACAGTTAATCGTTGGTGCGTAATCTTCTACTACCTGGACTACTTTCAACAGCCAAGACAGGAATAGGGGTGGCTAGTGCTGTGTTGGAAATGTTTTGTATGTTTATCCAGTCCTCTTCAATAAAACCACCCGCTGCACCGCATTCAACGAAATAAAACAATCAACAGATTAAAGGTGGGTGGACAGAGGGCAGCTTGGAGTAGTATCCTACTGTACCTGTGAACATGTAGACAGAGTCCTCCACTTCCATTGAGGTCCCTCCCAGAAAGGAGTAAGAAGTGTATCGTTGTTCCAGCCACACGTGGATGCCAGAGTCTGAAACTCTAAAGTGGGGGTCTCCAACCCTGGTCCTGGAGAGCTACCATCCTGTAGGTTTTCACTGCAACCGCACATAATGTAGCATTAATGAGCTTTTCAAATAGTTAATAAGTAAAATCAGGTGTTCTAAAGTAGGGTTGGAGTTAAAACAGTCAGGGCAGTAGCTCTACAGGACCAGAGTTGTATACTCTAGAGTGTACACAGCCACTGTTCTGGTGCCCTCCTTCAGATGGAGCAGCCTTTCCCCACTTTATGTGCCATTCGCTGAGTGATTGACCACCGCCAAAACAGTGGTTTGAAGTCCTCATATGTGTCCACCTCTGGTCCAGCACTCTCCCACACTGCAGTAGCCCATTCCAGGGCTCTTCCCCTGAGGATGGAAATTACAGCTGCAACTTTAGCTTGGGCAGGTATGATGGGGCCCATGCTTTGCATAGAGTTTGACCTGCAGCAGGAAGCTGCGGCATTTATCCAGATGGCCATCATATCACTATGGAAATGAGAACTTTAAACTGGTAGCTGAGCTGGGGGCTGCAGCTGAAGTAGAGAAATGGGCCTCAGCTGAGGGAGAAGTAGGGTGGGGCGGACATATCCAGACACCACAGGTGTTGGAGCACCTACTCCAAGGTTGAGTCTAAACTTGCCAGGTGGTGATGATGATGTTGGAGGATGCGCTTGTTTGGTGATGGCATCTGTCAAACCACCTTTTATCGCTGCTTCCATAATAAAGGCTGAGCAATCTGTCACAATTCCAAGAAGGAGTAGGAAACAAAATCATATGCAAGGGGAATGGAACTTTAAAAGAACTTCATAAAAGGAAAAATAGATTCTCAAAAAAGGTACTCTGACAAGCAGCAAAGGCAAAAATAAATAACCAAGAAACAATCTATAGGCCTACAGCAACCAGTACTAAACTAAGAAGCTTTGTAACAGCAAAACAAACACACATACTGACAGTGAATTGCCCAACAACTACAACAAGTAACAGAGGCATATACTGTATATACACAGTGCTTAACAAGGAGTGGGTAGACAAAATGTATGAAAGTCCCAGGTGAGGGGAGATGCATAGTGATCTTCAACCTACTGGTCAGCACATCAGTGAGGAGATAACATAGGAGCTGATGTGACACCTGGGATTTAGACAACATAGCAGGGGCTAATATGGAATTTGTTAAATTTTCCTCCAACACGACAGCAGCTTTTTTAGTAAAATCTCTCCAGTCACTGGAGGCTGTAATGACGGTGTGTTAAGCGAGGAGCCAGATGCAGGCGATTTATGTTCCTTAATAATTAATTACAAGAACATGCAGATATAAAGAAAAACAAATAAGCCAACAAGGCTATATAATAAACAGTAGGTATGAGCAAGTAACTTGGCTGAAACAAGTATCAGGTACGGATAATGCACTTTTTCCATGCACGAGTATCATGAGTGAAATGTGTCAATATCTGTAATCGTTATGAAAAAACTCCGAATTGGGTATTACTACCGCTGCTAGCTGTGTCTGTGTACACATTCCGTGATAGGCCAGCTACATGCAGAGGTCCGCCTTCTCGCCTACAGACTGCAGCAATTTTGTCGGTAGATTTAGCAACTTTTCTGACCTCTTTAGAAACTTTTATTCAAAACACAGCCTAGTGACAAAACTAATGACTTTTTGGACTAATCTTAGTTACTTCCATTGAAGATAGTGGTCTAGCTATCTATGCACACCTCTCCTGTGTCTGCTCTGTTCAGTGAGACTGGCAGAGAGAGAGAGGTGAGCTGCATGAAAAGACGGAGCAGCACAATCAGTTGGCCGGATGGCAGCTGACATAGCCTTGAATGAGCTGCAATGTGCAAACAGCGTTGTCAAGAACCAATCACAAATCTGTATTGTTTGCTCCCTTTTGTTTTAAATTTAAAGAGGCTAATTTGTTGTTCATTCCTGTTTCTGCCATATACAGAATCTTAGATCAGTGGATGTGATGACATCACAAATATGCTAATTAGCGTATGACATCATGTAGTGACATTTAGCAACTTTTAGAGCAGGCTTTAGCTACTTTCCATTGAAAATAGTTGGCAATAGTGGCTACAGTGCAAATACAAAGTCTGGCATCCTAAAGAATTACATTTTTGATGTTCATTAATGTCTCAATAAGCTGCACACATAATATATTACACACAAAGTATATTAAAGACCGCGGGCAGGGAATAGAGAGAGGTTTTGATTATAAAAACGATGTATTTAAAATGATTTGTCTGTAAAACCAGTCATTGATAAGTCCATTGGAAATGCTCCTTAGATAATTGCCTTTTTTTCAGGGTGTCATAAACTGCTTTGCTTTACATGGAACCGTGGTTAAACAAAATGTTGATGTAATTTAGCAACATATGTCAACAAGAAGCAGTCCTTCTTTTATCAATTCATGATAATATTCAGGTGAGCAAGGACATATTTATCTTCTCTGTGGCCATCGATATTTTTCTATATAGCCTGTGTGTTTGACTCCACATCAGACTGCCTCGCTCTCTATTTTAAATATAGTTATTTTACTCTTGTAATCAAAAACATTGCTCTGAAGCTCAATTCTGAGGCTGTTCTGTAATTATTCTTTTACTAAATATTGCAACTTCTGATCAACCCTTATCAATTTCAAGCTTAAATTGAAAACTTTACTTCAAACAGATAAATATCTTAGTACCTTACTAACTGCTAAACACACCACACGTGCGCTTGGTCAATTAATGGGGTATGATTGAAGAAGTGCTGTGGCTTCAGAAGGCTGGAAACGTAGACTGCAGGAACCTCAGCGCACCTGAAGAGGGAGCCCTAGGAGTGGGGGTTGTGATATTTACTTTCTTAAAGAGAGGTGCGTATCCGTCATGCTTGTATTGTTTTTTGTTACATTCCATTCGTTTTTCAAGTATTCCATTCGTATTGATTCCAACAAATAAAATGAGTTAGCTGTAGTTTTGTAAAAAATAAACAATTGGAACATGTAATTCCACATTTGAATGTGAGGAGTTTTTAAAAAATAGGACACATCTTGGCAATATTTGGGTACCCATTTTGGCTTGATGTTTTTTTTCCTTCTCCCCTAATTGCTTTTGTCCATTTCCCGGTGACCCTGCCTTATTGGCAGCTCCACACCTCATTGAAAAGATGAGGGATGGTAAGGGGCACTCACATGGTTCACCCAACTGTATGACGCTGAGCCGGGCGATTTATTTCACACTGCTCCTCCAACATAAAAGCCTTTAGACACCTCATGCACGGAATGATTACGCTCACCAACTATATGCCTGCAGTTTAATTTACAGGGGCCCGATCTGCATACGCGGACCCCCACCTATTTTGGCTTGATTTTGATAACTGTGTCCAAAAGCCATTGAATGCTTCTGTATCTGTAATTTTTTTAACTACAGTACACTCAAAAAAAATGCTGGGTTGTTTCTGTAAACACATTGTTGGGTTGATTGTGCTGGGTCAAAATGTTGGGTTGTTTGGGGTACTGTAAACACATTATTGGGTTGCTCATGCTGGGTCAAATTAGTTGTTACGGGGTCATTCACAAATAAACAACTGGTTGGGTTATTTTGACCCAGCAACTGGTTTATAACTTTGTTTGCGGAACTTTCTGGATTCTTCACTTCTGACTGGAGGAGAACACCACTCGGAACAGGCAGTGTTTTATGGTAAGTTAATATGAATGTTTACCTACATTTTTTACAAGTTGTGGTAGCAGGAAGCTAATTTTACTGTTCAACATGCAGTCTTTAAAATTAAAGTATGAGGGTACATATTTATTCTGTGAAACATTAAATAGACACAGCTAGCCGGTTAGATTTTTTGACAAAATATTGCGTTGTTACATATTTTGTTGTAAACCAGCTATATATAGCCTTTTTTAAATATGCATTTTAAATTGTAAATTAATCACATAGTTATCGTATTCATTGTGAACGTTGCATATTTAAAAGTGAGGAAAACTTTTTGTATAAAATCCATACAAGCGCAGTAAGTTAGTCACTCACAGGGCTCGCACTTAAAATCAGCGGGAAATTACTCTTATATTACTAGGGTAATATAACGTAGTTAATGAGTTGTGTTTCCACATTTGGTCATATTTGGTAATGTTTGCAATATAATTGTTTTATACTTTCACCAAAAAAGCTAAACTATCATCTCAGTATTATTGCAGCACACTAAGTGATTTTGTGTAATCAACAGGTTGGGACCAACACATTCTGTGCCTCAGGGATGAGACGAGGGGGACGTGTCAGACCTTTGCCATTGTTCCACGCCACGCCATCGAGACATAAGCTGTTTCTCAAAGTCAAGGAAGGATCCTCCGAAGCCAGAATTGAGGATGCTACGTCATCGAAGTCCATCGAAGGACTGTTCCAATGTCAAGGACCCTCCGAATTTCCACCAAGGACTGAGTCCATCATTCTAAGAATTTTCCATAGACAGTAAAGGATGCATACGTGTATCCTTCGCGCTCCGAAATCACCCACAATTGTGCGAAAAACAGACGTTAGCGGAGTCGGAGCGATTACGAGGCACTATGCTTTCAAATATAAGTATCTTTAGTATCTAACGTTATTGTACATATTGTACGTTTAAATGCCAGTACAAATTGCTACTGTCTACTGTTGAATTGCAGCGCCAAAGGCTGACATTTTCACTGACGCAATGACGTGCACTTGCCAGGCTGTTCAATTTACGTGTTCTCCGAATGCTAAGGACCCTTGCCTAGCCTCTGAAGGACCTTAATAAATGAAATTGTAGTCGTATGACTTCAAATTAATTTTATTAATGACTTTTAATGCCTGAAAATATGTGGACAGTTTTACATTTGTAATATAAAGTCTACAATTGTATTCAATACTTGTATTCAAAAAAGTATAAAGAAATGTATTAAAAATGTTTTGAAAAAACAATTAAATGAGATTGAAATCACATAGTGGCCTCTGGTTTATTGTATTACAGAGACAATATTAACTTTACATTTGTAATATAAAAAAGTATTTGTTACTAACTTTATCAAAGGCAATGAGACAGGAAATAACCCAGCACATGAGTAAGACTTAACCCAGCAAGAGGGTTCATTTCACCCACTGGTTGGGTTAAATGAATGACCCAGAAATATGGGTTAAATGGTAAAACCCAGCACTTGGGTCAAACCAACCCAGCGTGTGTTCTGTCCAATAGTGACCCAGCGGTGGGATTAAGGTTTAGTTATTTTTTTACCCAGCAGTTTTTAGAGTGTAGGGCTGCAACACAATATGCATATGATCCATATTATATTATATGCCAGATTAAGATTAAGTATATCCCGATCCGTAGTAAGACAAAAATAGTATGCCAACAGGCCCCGGATGATATTGGGGCGGCAGTGGCTCAGTGGGTCAGGTAGGTTGTCTAGCAACCGGAAGGTCCTCCTGACCAAGTGTTGAGGTGTCCATGAGCAAGACACCTAACCCCAGCTGCTCCCGACGTGCTTGCATGGCTGACACCGCTGTCGGTGTATGAATGTGTGAATGTGAGGCACTGGAAAGCGCTTTGGTGGCCACTGTTGGTCAGAAAAAAGCGCTATATAAATGCAGTCCATTTACCATTTACCATTGTAATACTCGTAGACAGGAATGTAAAATCTGAATCCTTTTATTAGTAATTTTGATCCAGAGAATCAATCAGGTAGGTAATGGAAATCAATATAAACAATAGTAACTTGTAACACTGTGAACCAGGTACTCAAAGTTCAAGGCTGAAGGGAGTAGGGCAGGAGCAAGGTCGATAGTCCACAGGCTGGGGTCGGTACACGTGAGGGCTCAGGCAAAGTGTGCTGTGTTCATGGGCCATGGGATGTGGGTGATTGACAGTGTTGGGTGTATGCATTACCGGTCCATCATGAGGAAACCTCACAGATATACCATGGCTGGTATATTTTTGGCAATTCTGGTATAGTATTCAACTGTGCATGTCTTCTTTTGGTAAATTTCCCAGAACCAGATTTTTTCTTAAAAGTTTGTGAGTTTTATACCAAAGTTTTCAAAAGTCGTTAAAACTCGATTAAAATCGAAGCCTCAGGGTATGTGCACAACTATGTTTCTTTTCATTTAAATGTATTGAAATTGCATTCCCGCCTATAGCTGCTGTTGATACAGGTCTCCTCAGAGTAGCAGAGAAGCAATCTGCCTGCACTGTGTTACTTTCAGTCAGTAAATCATCGTTTGTGCATGCATATTTCTGTCTTCAGGCTTAATGGCAATGGGACAGGGTAGGCACAAACCTCCTCTCCCTACCCTATGTGATGTTACTATCAGTCAGGATCGTGAGAAAATGGGCGGGATACTTGAACAAGTGTTTGTCCTTGACCTCTATAATTTAGCTAGGTAAAACAAGTGCATCACCATGTCTATTGAACACCTTCGCAATTTTAGCCAATTAGATTTCCAAGAAAAAATACAAATAATTCAGACAGTGAGACCAACACCAGGGGCCTCATTTATAAGTGTGGCATACGCACAAAAGAAGATGTACAACGCTCTCTACGCAAAAACTGGGATTTATAAAAAGCCAACTTGGCAGAAAAATGTGCGGTCCTTCACGGCAACTCTGACCCATGCGTACGCAGAAAAAAACGGGTGAAATGAGAAATGGTGACACTGCCGGCAGATGGATGAAACACGTGAAACTGTCCGAAACTGCAGACCGTTGTGTAAACGAAATTGAAATTTCACAAAGCCATTCTCACAATTAACAGCCCGTGGTGAAATACAAATAAAATAAAACAAGATTGTAGCCAACGTAAATGCAAATGAAGACATATTTGAAATTTGTTCTGTACTTATATTGGCATGTTATGTAATTCATCCTCATAAATATTACGGTAAACAGAACAAAGTCTTGTTTAAAACTCATTATAGTCGATGTGTCCGTCTGGCGGAGCAGATATAGATTAGATTAGATGGATGTCTTCACTGTCCACTGGGGAAAGTTGTTTTCATAGTATAAATGTCATCAGCTACAGAATCATGATGTTCATGCATATGCCTTTAGTTCGTTTTATTTTTAAATGTGTTCCATCGTATGTCTTAACCATTTTGAAAGGTGCAAGAAATTCAATTTGCGCAGAATTATTTCCCCATTTACAATTAGATTAATACCAACATATGTAGCTTATCATATACAGTCAAATGGTTATTAAAAGTCATGCCATCACAATGCGTAATGATGCACAATGGCTGATATTGCGGTTTTAAAAGATGTGGCAAATGGAAGGATTTGGAGGGAACAAATTTTTAGACAGCAAGAAGACTTGCTGGCAAACAAGGACGAGTGCATTTTGAGCCGGTTCCGACTTCCTCGGGTCTCCCAGTTGGACCTCTGCGCTCTTTTGGGCCCAGCGTTAGAGGAGCACTCGCCGTGCCAGTCCCACTTCAAGTCCTTGCAACACTAGGATTTCTGGCGACTGGCACTTTCCATTGGGAATTGGCTGATATATCCCTGAACTATCAGCCGGGTTATGCCAGATGTGATAGTAGGTAGAATAGGCAAACAAAAAAGAACAATTTGCAGCTATGTCCGGTTTCCCAAATGTAAATCGGTGCTATTGACTGCACTCATGTTGCCATAAGGGCACCAAATGAAAATGAAATTGCTTTCATTAATCGAAAGCATTTTCATTCCACCAATGTCCAAATAATTTGTGATTCAGACGTGTTGCTCTAATGTAACCAATTTTCCCCCACCCGTGGCAGACACACTTTCGTGATGAAGCGCTAGACACTTTTTGGTACCGACTTTGATATTTGACCACTTTTTTTATTACGGCCATGGTCCGACTTTGAGGCTGCGGCATTCACAGAGCGTCTTCAAACCTTTGTCACTCCACTGCCTTTTCGGCATTAGTAATAGCCACATTGTGCCCTTTAAACAACATTTTCCTCCTCTTTTCCACCTCGCCAACAATATTTTCTACCTCACATTGAATGAAGTTGCTTTTTTGGTTTTCCTCTGTGTTTGCCATGATTTCTCATTTAATGAACATTCATTTGGGGGCGATTCACTGACTATTTATGGTCATGACATGTAGCCGCAATAGCTGCGCCACGTAATAGAGTTAATTTTGATTTATACGTTTTATAAATCAGAATATTTCTTTACGTAATCCGGAAAATTATGTGGAATTATTGAATTTACAAAAAACTAACCACGTTTGGCGACACACTTGGAAACTTCCCTGTTTTTTCTGGAACATCCAACAGATTCCAAACTGACCTTATCCAGGCATTAAGTGACACCATTTTGCAGAATATATTCAAGATTGTATATTTGTTTCTATAGAGGTAGATGAAACCACAGATGTAAATAAACAAAGGTGAGATTTCTGTAGGTGGAAAATGTACTTAAAAGCAAAGTGAAAGTCCTTTTTAGGATTTGATGATGCCAGCAAGAACAAACGACCTGAAGCAGTAGCTGATTATAGTGTTGGAGAAATACAACTGTGTTGAAAAGCTGGTGGCTGGTCTTTGTCTTCAGATGCTACAAACAATTAGAGTGGAGGACTGTGTCTATGCCCACAAGTCATAACACTACTTAATAGCTGAACTGAGATATGCATCCCTATGTAAAATTTAGGCCTATAATCTGTCTACTTCTTTGCTAGTTCAAACCTATATACTATACATTTTTCACTTGTTCTAATTCCTTACATAAGTACCAGTGATATGTGTATATTGCTCTATTGGTTGTCTTAATATTACTCAAATATTATTCATAAACTATGGAAGGAATTCCTAACAAAGCATTTTGCTCTAATAGGAACTCATTTTCTAACTGGAACAAGTGACTATTCAAATTATTCCGAATCTGCTCGTAGTCAAATAGTTGGCGTGTTGCTAGGTCGCTGACCGCGATGCTGAGTTGCTGGCAATGCAGCTGATTATATTGAAATTCTTTCCTAAATAGTCGATGGAAATGACAGTCAGTATAATTTTCAAGTCACCAACCATTAGGGTAAGTCAAATTGTATTGAACAAACCACCCAGTGAACCGTATTTTTTTTCAAAAACTAAACTCAAAATGTACTGTTCCAAATTGTTATGCACAACAGAGTTTCAAAACATTTTATAGGTTGTAAAGATCTGAAGATTGTCATTTTTTTTAATTTGCAGCACTAGGAGGTTATATATTTACATAAATCAAAAGCTATTTAAATCAAACACATCTTAACAGGGCAAGTTACATTTTAATATAGGAACCCATCTTTGATTTCACCTTCACAATTCCTGCATCCATTGAACTTGTGAGTTTATGGAGAGTTTCTGCTTGAATTCTTTTGCAGGATGTCAGAATAGCATCCCAGAACTACACATGCACATTTCATTTTCGCACACTATGACTTTTGTCAGGGATTTGGAGCACTACCATGACAAAAAGATTTGCAGAGGTGTAAACAGCGATTTGCAAGCAAACTGAGATTCGTGAGAAACCGAGATTTGAGAGAAAGAAGGAGAGTGAGAGATTGAAGGCGGAACCTGATCATTCTAACCAATCAGATGTTATCATTCACGGTCCTGACGCCTGACTTGACAGACATACCTTGTGAAATCTGAATCGCTCCATAATTACTCTTGCTTCGACAGATGCCAGGAAACAGATAGGGCAGGGTGCAGACATGACTGAAGCTAGCAATATAATGCTGATTATATTGCTATTAGTAAATATTGGCATTAGTCAACTAGCTGGCAATGATGAAGGGCAACCATATTCTTTTTTATAACACAATTTTGTTTGATCTACCTTTTGTTACAGTACACCATAGTTGCTTCAGCATCATGTGTTGCTTGATTGACTATTTAAAGATACATCTTACGGTACTTGTGAAAATCTGAAGAAACAGGTTATTATTTGTGTGCTTGATTTCCAATAAAGGATTGACAGATAATTACTGAAGATCAATCATTACTGCATTGTTATTACAGTGTTTTCCAACTGCTTACACATTTTCAAAACTATTTATCCATTTTTCAAAACTCTACACACAATTCCCAAAACTGCACACACAAAATGCTAAATGCCTTGCATCACCTTCAAAATATAATACTGCATTCAAAATGCCATATACAAATTTCAGAATGAAGCATTTTCATCAAATGTCAAACACGTCTTTCACAATAGTACATTTTTGGATATACTATGTAAACACTGTTGTTCTAAATCTAAAGCTCTTCTGGCATTCATTATCATAAATGTAAAGTTCCATAAAAAGTTTTAGTGAAAGTAAATCTGTTGAGAGGTAAAAACACAGTAAAAACCAATGAGATGGTGAAACAGAATATTTATTTTTCCCAAAAATGACTAATTACCATAGTACAAAAGAAATAGCAAGACAAAAGCATATGCCATTTACGAATATGTACAGAAACAATAAATATGTGAAACAAAAGTAGAAGTTGTATAGGAAAGAAGTTTTGTGGAGTGTTTTGGTGTCTAAACACCAGTGCTAAGGTGCATTCCTCCTCTCGGCTGCATAATACTTAGTCTACATCACACTCAATATTCTCTCTTGCTAAACAGCAAGGAAAGAATCTCCTAGAGCATCATATCCAACCTTGGATAGAATCAGCGTCTATATGTCCCCACATGCCTCCACCATTGTCCTTCCACCTTTTCTTCGCCCTCGTCCTCCTCCAACTTGTTCTCATTTTCTTCCCCTCGCTCTCCCTGCAATGTCTGCATCTATTGTTCTAAACAGGTAATCTGACCTTTGCAGTCTATTTATGAGCTTAGACCAAAACAGTGATTGGTTAATGATCAGTTCAGCTTTTAACGTGTACATACAGTGCCTTGCGAAAGTATTCGGCCCCCTTGAACTTTTACCTTTTGCCACATTTCAGGCTTCAAACATCAAGGTATGAAACTGTAATTTTTTGTGAGGAATCAAAAACAAGTGGGACACAATCATGAAGTGGAACGAAATGTATTGGATATTTTAAACTTTAACAAAAAATAATTTTTGCACGCTGAAAAATTGGGCGTGCAAAATTATTCAGCCCCCTTAAGTTAATATTTTGTAGCACCACCTTTTGCTGCGATTACAGCTGTAAGTCGCTTGGGGTATGTCTATCAGTTTTGCACATCGAGAGACTGACATTTTTGCCCATTCCTCCTTGCAAAACAGCTCAAGCTCAGTGAGGTTGGATGGAGAGCGTTTGTGAACAGCAGTTTTCAAATCTTTCAACAGATTCTCGATTGGATTCAGGTCTGGACTTTGACATGGCCATTCTAACACCTGGATATGTTTATTTGTGAACCATTCCATTGTAGATTTTGCTTTATGTTTTGGATCATTGTCTTGTTGAAAGACAAATCTCCGTCCCAGTCTCAGGTCTTTTGCAGACTCCCATCAGGTTTTCTTCCAGAATGGTCCTGTATTTGGCTCCATCCATCTTCCAATCAATTTTAGCCATCTTCCCTGTCACTGCTGAAGAAAAGCAGGCCCAAACCATGATGCTGCCACCACCATGTTTGACAGTGAGGATGGTGTTTTCAGGGTGATGAGCTGAGTTGCTTTTACGCCAAACATAACGTTTTGCATTGTTGCCAAAAAGTTCGATTTTGGTTTCATCTGACCAGAGCACCTTCTTCCACATGTTTGGTGTGTCTCTCAGGTGGCTTGTGGCAAACTTTAAACAACACTTTTTATGGAAATCTGTTAGAAATGGCTTTCCTCTTGCCACTCTTCCATAAAGGCCAGATTTGTGCAGTATACGACTGATTGTTGTCCTATGGACAGACTCGCCCACCTCAGCTGTAGATGTCTGCAGTTCATCCAGAGTGATCATAGGCCTCTTGGCTGCATCTCTGATCAGTCTTCTTGTATGAGCTGGAGGTTTAGAGGGACGGCCAGGTCTTGGTAAATTTGCAGTGGTCTGATACTCCTTCCATTTCAATATTATCGCTTGCACAGTGCTCCTTGGGATGTTTAAAGCTTGGGAAATCTTTCTGTATCCAAATCCGGCTCTAAACTTCTCCACAACAGTATCTCGGACCTGCCTGGTGTGTTCCTTGTTCTTCATGATGCTCTCTGTTCTTTCAACGGACCTCTGAGACTATCACAGAGCAGGTGCATTTATACGGAGACTTGATTAAACACAGGTGGATTCTATTTATCATCATTAGTCATTTAGGTCAACATTGGATCATTCAGAGATCCTCACTGAACTTCTGGAGAAAGTTTGCTGCACTGAAATTAAAGGGGCTGAATAAATTTGCTTGCCCAATTTGTCAGTATTTTATTTGTTACAAAAGTTTGAAATATCCAATAAATTTCGTTCCACTTCATGATTGTGTCCCACTTGTTGTTGCTTCTTCACAAAAAATTACAGTTTTATATCTTTATGTTTGAAGCCTGAAATGTGGCAAAAGGTCGAAATGTTCAAGGGGGCCGAATACTTTCGCAAGGCACTGTATGTGAGAAGTGTGTGTGAGACACTGGTGAATAAGTGTAGCATTTTGATTGGTTGTGTTTGGCAAAGGCATTCAAGTTACTTTCTGTTAGATTTGGTGTGCCATGAATAGAGAATTGTGTGTAGTGTTTTGCAAAAAGTGTTTTATGAAATTGGAAACTGAGTGAAGATCTGAGCATCAGCATATAGTTCTGCAGACTTGGTGTGGTTCTGCTTTTGGAGTGACAGGTTTTACAAATTGTGTGACAAAGATTTTGTGTAAGCAGTTTAAAAAACTGTAAAAACAGAAGGATAGTGAATATTTATTACACAAAATGGCAAAACAGAGGGGTGGAATGAAATGGCATGAAGTGGACTCTTGTAGTTTGAAGTTAAAATTAATAAAAATAATGAATAATATAAATATTTACAGGAATACACACAAATAATACAGTAATATGTATGCACAGTGATAAAAAGTTTGTGAACCCTTTTGAATTACCTGCATTCATGCATTAAAGTCTGATTTTAATCCAAGTCCTAATAGATAATCACAGCCTAACTTACTATAACAAAAATATCCAGAAATATGTACAAATGGAACACATCGATCAAACATGAACAGCATACAGGTCCTTCAAGAAATTAGCATATTGTGATAAAGTTCATTATTTTCCATAATGTAATGATAAAAATTAAACTTTCATATATTTTAGATTCATTGCACACCAACTGAAATATTTCAGGTCATTTATTGTTTTAATACTGATGATTTTGGCATACAGCTCATGAAAACCCAAAATTCCTATCTCAAAGAATTAG
>JACXGM010005906.1:0-34004 GCA_016801145.1 Umbra pygmaea
TCATCATCACTTGATGTTGAGTCCATTTTTTTTCCTGTGGCGCGAATTATTTTAGAACCTTAATAATTTATTCGCAATATCGCGTCGCGATTGATGTGCATGATATGGCGCGTCATATATTTTCCGAAATATTAATCCGAATTATTCGCAATTTCGTGCCGTTTATTCGCGTCGCGTCCAATGTGCAAATACCTTTAGACTTATATCTGTACGTCTAATGCCGGGCGTACACCAAACGATTTTCACAGTCCCAGACTAAAGACCGGCAGTCTTTAGGAATCTTACTGGAGTCTTGGCGCGCTCCCGTCGTCTCGATCGTTAAATGTGAGGTGATAATCTGCAGTCGGCGACCCGATTTATGCCAATCTTTCTCTAATCTTTCATATCAAACATGTTTGATATTATCGCAAGTCCTAGCGTAGTCGTAGTGACGTAAAACAATCGACAACCAATAAAATCGTTCTCATAAAACCAGAAACAGGAAGCCATCAGTCACAACAAAGAAACATGTCGACGGACGTAGAAACACAACGAGCGCCAAGTAGGCGAAAATGGACCGTGGATAAAGAGGAGCGCCTTGTCGAGCTGTGGGCAGAGTGGACTGATATTTTCTTTTCTTCTTTCTTCCACTGCAAATGACTGCAATGGCAAAAGACACAGTAGCTAACTGTAGCTGCTTCTCCTCCATTTTTGTTTTATCACTGCTGAGCATGATGGGAGGAATTTGGTGGGAATAAAAAGCTAAAATAATCTAGTTGTAGTCTTGTAAATAGTGTCACTACAAGATTCAGTGTTTGTAAAATGTTTAGTCTGAGACTAAAAACTGCGAACCCAAGTCTTTAGATGTGAGCTGATAATCTTATAAAGTCTTTTCTAAATCTTTTCAAAGTCTTTAGGTGTACAGAAAGCATAATTTGTATCTGGCCCCTAGTCTTTGATCATTCTTTACAGTCAGGATTCTACCTATCCTCTCTCTCTTTTTCTGCCCCCAAAGCAATTAGAGTAATTAAGTCCCTATCTCTCTCCCGTTGGCCCAACTTAACTGTGGGTTTAGCTGTGAAAACTACTTTAGGGTCTGTTTTAACCTACTGTTGTCTCTTAGATTTAAACCAAACACTCTTTCCCTCCATCCTGCTGACATCCCTGAGACTGGCTATTCTGCCCTGTGATTTAATCAAAGCTCTTTACTGTTAAACTCCTATCCATTACTTACTCAAACTTAACAAATTGACATTCTCTGTACCTCTTCACAAACACCATTGGCATCTCGCTATCTTTTACAACACTATCTGATGGTCACAGAGTAATAAAATGGCTCAGCTAATGTAAACAGGTGCATTCCTGCATCTAAACAGACCTCTTACCTCTTACTTTTTTACGACAGATGTAAAAACAGGCTCTGCAAGTTAAATATTTGACATTGATTTTCTACATTACAGATAAAATTATTTTCAATATATTGACCTACTCTTCTTCTGCTGAGACTATGATTAAGTTATTTCTCACATTATCAATGATTTCTTTCATTTACTCCCTCAATAGCAGCCATGTCTACCAGGTTGTAGAACACCGCAACTGGTCAGCGACGAGTTCCTCCTCTTACAGAGTATTGTCTTGTCATCTGGTCGAGTGTATCACGTCTCTGTTTGTTCATGGTTCCCAAAAGGCTAGTTTTCTTATCCATCAACTTGTCTGCCAGGGAAAGTGAATTGAAAAAGTTGACAGTTGTCACATTTTTATACGATGTAGGTATCTTACTCTGTAGGTGTCTGGATTATTTACTGGGCATATATCTATATATGTGTATCAGCCGCGGTCGGTGGATCTTAATTGGGGAGGACGGGCTCGTATTACGCTCAGAACCGGAGTGAATGGAATGTGTGCAAAACAAAAAAACAATTGGTTTTGTTCGTTGCGCACCATTCCATTCACTCCGGTCCCGAGCATAATACGAGCTCGTCCTCCCCAATTAAGATCCACCTACCGCGGCTGATGTGTATATATATATACATACAGTACAACATTCTAATCACATTCAAATGAAGCTGGCCGCATGCTGCTTGGCCAGTCAATTGATTAGTCATTATCACCCTGTTCATACATATTGAAATAAAAATGGTCACATGCTGTATCTCAGGGGGGCTTGAGCCCCTGCTCTTTTGTAGGCCCTCATCCACCCCTTCACACACCCTCTAATATACTAGTGTAATATACTATCCAACTTGTAGAATTACACGTGGTGACATTTGCCCAATTGTGGATTATGGTAGCATTGTAAACAAATAAATAAATGTATTACAAGTTTAGAGCTTTCCGTAGTCTAATCTGTCAAATATACGCAGATCAAATGTTACATTATCTACAAAGCAAACGTGTTATGTGATAGTATTTCTTTGTAAATTCAATTACAAATATTATTGAATTACTTATTTTGGTACAACATGAATATAGCCTCGGGCTAAATGTTGAATTATGAGAAGCAGAGTGTTGTAGTTGTGTGAGGGTTCCTGGTTCAGGTCAGGTCCACTCCACACCGGAGACGGAACAAGCACCCATTCCCGACACACGAACACAGCACCCATTCCAGATCACATTCCCAAGACACAGACACTTCAGTTCCCCACACTCATGAACGCAGCACACACCACAGAGACCAATCACCTGAATTCTGACACCTGCCACAGTCTCACAGTATATAGCCCAGTCACACACACAGCCTCCTTGTGAGGTATTGTCTTTCTATAAGCTACTGAGCATTTATCCTGTATTCTGTATCCAGTGTATTGACCCGTGTTTGTTTTTTCCACTCTCGAGAATTGCCTGCTGTTTTTGTACTTTTGCCTGAATCTGCCTGTGACTAGACCTGTGCTGCCTGTGATTTGATTTAGCCTTTTGGATCCCGACTTTGTACTTCTGCCTGTACCTACCTGGTTTGACCTCTGCCTTCCGACCACACCTAGCCCTACTCTATTGTACCACAGCCTGAGAATTCTTGTTGCCGACCCTGCTTCCTGACTTTGCCCTTAGCCTTGTGTTTGTACTTTGCCTTTGGATCCATCTGCACTGGTATTTGAAAATATATTTATTAAACCATTCTTATTACTACATCTGGAGTCTGATCATTACAAGTTGTAAAATAATATGCAACAATTCTAAAACTCATGATAGTCTGTTTATTTATTACAAGAACCTGACCAATAAAGGATTTTTTAGGCCAATACCGATACAAATATTTGGTGATTTAAAAATTTGATATTCCAATATATTGGCCGATATATATTTTTTTAATCCAGAAATGTGTACCAAAATTTAATCCGATTTTCCTAACATTAGTTATTACTAAAATAATATGATAATGCAGTTATAAACTTGTTTGTTTTGTCCCAACAAAATAGAGGAACATCAAAATTTATTAAAGTTCTGATAAATAAAATGTAAAAAAATACAATAATTCTGATAAATAACAACAAAATATTAACAATATACAATAGGCAGCTTTTTAACAAATTTGTTTAATGTTCATTTATCGGCCATTATAATGTTCTATTATCAGACCGGCCCTCACGACCTTGAAACACTACCGGCCCACCGGGAAAACTCTGACTCTCTCAATTGTCACCCCTCCTGTATATTTTGTAAATATTAACAAATAATCAAAGTTCAAATATATGTGTCAGACTTTATTTGTTAGCCTAAAGTAAATATTTATTTTATCATCCAGTAGAGTATGCTTTGCATCAAGTAATAAGTTAATTACAGTACGTTTTTCTAAAGCATAGAGTTCACTTCATGTCTCCTTCGTGAATGCAAGTACTTGTATATACTGTATGGTTTTATCCTGACTAGAAAATGCAATTCATTCACGTGGTGAAGTGGGTTAATGAGTCGCCCTAAATGCAAATGATCACAAGTTGTAATCTCTCCTCTACCCATGGAAATACATTTTGGCACACCTGATTCAACTCATCTTGTAATGATCAGGGGCCTCATTTATAAAACTTTGCAGTGGATTTGCGTCAGAAGTTGGGTACGGACGAAATATAGGACGCGCGTACGCAAAGAAATATATCAGATTTATATAACCGTGCGCATGCACATCCTACGCCGTTTTCCCTTTATAAATCACAATCAACTCTAAATGGGGCGCAGCGTTTGAGGCTGCATGTCATGCCCATAATTGCCCATAAATAGTTAGTGAAATGCCCCAAAATTAATTTTCATTGATTGAGAAATCATGGCAAACAGAGAGAGGAAAACCAAAAAAATAAACTTCACTCAATGTGAAGTAGAAATGATTATTGTCGAGGTGTTAAAGAGGAGGAAAATGTTGTTTGGAGGACACAGTGTGGCCATTACTAATGCCAAAAAAGCATTGGAGTGGCAAAAATTTGCAGACACTGTGAATGCAGCCTGAGAGTCGCACCATGGGCGAAATAAAAAAAGTGGTCAGACATCAAAGTCGATGCCAAAAAGCGTCTAGCGCTTCATTGCGAAAGTCTGCCATGTTTGGGGGAAGATTAGTTAAATTAGTGAGCAACATGTCTGCATCATAAATTATTTGGATATTGATGGAATGAAAATGCTTACAATTAATGACAGCAATTTCTTTCTCATTTGGTGCCCTTATGGCAACATGAGTGCATTCAATAGCACTGATACATCTGGGAAACCGGTCATAGCCGCAAATTGTGCTTTTGTGTTTGCCTGTTCACCCGCAGTGTACGGAAACTTCATGTAGGCTAATTATGCGACAAGCCTATTATTCCTTACACGTCTGGTATAACCCGGCTAGGGTTGGCTGAGATAACCCTGACCTGTCAGCCAATTCCCTGTGGAAAGTGCCAGTCGCCAGAAATCCTGTTATTATGAAAGGTGCCACTAAATAAAATGCACTATTAGGCTATTATTATTATTATTATTATCTTCTAACAGCTCAAGATCAGCCATTGTGATTCAATACGCATTGCAATGGAATGGCTTTTTACAACAACTTCGTGGTTGAACCCTAATAATGAAACAAACTAAATGCAAATATATGAACATTATGATTCTGTAGCTGATGACGACATATACTATGAAAACTACTTCACCCAATGGACAATAATGACTATCTATTATCTATTTATATATATATCTATGTCTTTCTGCTCCGCCAGAAATCGACATGATTTTGTTCTTTTTACAGTATTATTTATGAGGATGAAATACATAACATACCAATAAAATTACAGAACATATTTGAGTGTTCTTTTTGCAAATGTGTCTTTATTTGCATTTACGTTGGCTACAATCGTGTTTTATTTTATTTGTATTTCACCACAGGCTGTTGATTGTGAGAATGGCTTTGTGAAATGTTCATATTATTAATGAGAGGCAGTATTTCAATTTCGTTTAGCTACACACCGGTCTGCAGTTTCAGAAAGTTCCACGTGCTATTTTTACAGTCTATGGTTTCATTCATCTGCCGGCGGTGTCGCCATTTCTCATTTCACAGTTTTTTGTGCGTACGCATGGGTCAGAATTGCCGTGAAGGATTTTCCCGTCAAGTTTGCTTTTTATAAATCCCAATTATTGCGTAGAGAGCTGCGTACATCTTCTTTTAGGCGTACGCCACATTTATAAATGAGGCCCCAGGCCCTTGTTTAGTGAATCCGGTGAGCTAGTTCAGTGGCTACAGCTAAACTGTGGAATGTCTGGTGTGCCCCAAGGAGAGGGTTGAAAACCACAGTGTTAGTGTATATGTTAACTTATTATAATTTGACATGTTTCTGTATGTGTTTTGTTTATGCGCTGACCTCTGGGTGATGAGTCTGGGCATGAGTAATCAAGATGCATTTTTAATCCCTGTGTTCTGGAATGGTTGGCGCGTGTTATTGTGGACTTATTTCCTGTCGTAAGAGGATGACGTTTGTAGCCTTGTGTATTGAGAATTCTGACAGTCATTACTCGAATCTAGTAATACAACATTGATTACCAACGTTTATGCGCATGTCTAGCTTAATTTTTTATTTAAACCCAGTGAGGCCTCTAGGTTGTCTAAGCTTGTCAACTGTATCCATGCTATTAGGGACTGGTTAGCATCAAACTTGTTACAGTACAATAATACTTATAAGACGGAGGTTCCGATTGTTGCTCCAGAATTAGTTAAATTCAGGATTCAGTTTAAAATTCATACTCTCACAAATCATTGCCTGATCAGTCACCTGCATATGTGGCTGATCTACTACAAGCCTATTCATCAGCACGCCCCCTAAGATCCAACATGTCAAATCTCTTGACTGTTCCCTGAACCTGGCTTAAGAACCATAAGGACTGTTCTTTCGAATCTGTACCACCAAGGCGATGGAAGGCTCTGCCTTTTCCAATACAGTCTGCGGTCTGTGGATTCTTTTAAAAAGACCTACCTTTATAAACAGGCTTTTCAATTACCCCTCTGAACCCTAATTTTATAAATTTGTGTTTTTAATGGTACTGTGTATTATATCATTTTGTATGTTTTTATGTAAAGCTCTTTGCGATTTTTATCTGTGAAAAGTGCTACAGTATATCAATAAATATATACTTATCACACACATGTCGACAGACATTGGTATAATCTTAAATTGGTATAATCGTATGGATTTATTGTTGTACAATGAAATTCAGAAATGTAAATATTTTCTTCCAGTATTTTCATTTTAAAATGTTAGATAGGCACCTTGGTCTATGAAAAAGGAACTACATCAATACAGTTGTGATAAGTTTAATATTTGATGCAATCATACATGTGACAGGAAAAAGACACATGATTATTTTGTTCTTTTTTTTACCTATCAACATCAGGACATGAGGAGGTCACATACTCTGAGGTCAAAACTGCAGCTGGACAGCAGGTCAAAGGTGAGATGCAGATGTTTGTGTCTGTGCGCAGCTCTGTGTGTAAATGTGTGATTCTGAGGTAAAAAAAAATATTTCTATTCTTTGAATCTTTGAGCACACTTTTGGACTGTCATTCTCAATTTAGAAGATTTTAAAATTGAAGTGGGTAGAGCTTTAGTTCACAAAATCAAACATCTTGCCCCACTTGAAGGGACACAGAGAGAGGTTAGTCAGCTTGTAGTTAACATAAAGGTACATTATCTAGCTAACATAGCAAATTAGCTAGTTGAATAAGGTTGTGTTAGCTAACTAGCCAAATTACTGCAGCTGAAACGTTGATAGCCAACTACCTTTTAGATTCTTACTTAATGTAAAAACCACTGGGATAATGCACATTGTTTTCAGAACATAACACAACATAACATGAGACTTGCATGAAGTGACTTAAAGACAGTTCCTGCCCAAGCCTTTTGGGGGCCCTAAGCAGAATTTCCTGAATCATGATTTGGGGGTCCCCTTCTACCACGCTGTCACCTGTGCACTCAATTGCAGCCGCTTAGTTTGCTTATGCCTTGGGCCGGCCCTGCTTAAATACATCTCTGCTCTGAAGTACTGTAACTCAGCCGCAGTCGGTGGATCTTAATTGGGGAGGACGGGCTCGTATTACGCTCAGAACCGGAGTGAATGGAATGTGTGCAAATCAAAAAAACAATTGGTTTTGTTCGTTGCGCACCATTCCATTCACTCCGGTTCCGAGCGTAATACGAGCCCGTCCTCCCCAATTAAGATCCACCGACCGCGGCTGCTGTAACTCCACAACTTCTGATCTGTCAGACTGTGATGATTGTAGTGCCTGGTTTCAAAAGAATGTCTAAAGACTTGAAAATAAAGATTAACTATCAAAACAAAACAAGGCCATTAAAAACTTTCAAAGCTTCCAGCTGCCAATTTCAACTGTCAATAAATGAAAGATGAGTGGAACAGTTCAAGTCAAAGCAAGATGTATAAGACAAAGACAAATATCCCACCTACATTACATGCCCATGAATCATTCTACCAAACGGGTGCCATTTGGGTCCACAACATTTGATGAGATACACAAGGCACAAAAATATCCCAAAATGTGTCTACAACACTTATAGTTATTAATTTAAGTGTTCTTATTAAAATCTGAAGCAGTGGAGCAGACAATGGAAAAGATGCCAGGCCAGATTCCATCAGTGCCATCCACAATGAAAACCCACCAATTGGTCTCATTCACTCCAGGAGAAATCCTTTACCAGGAAATTAGTTGCATGTGCTCCACGCAAAAGCAGCTAAGATGTCAGTGCTTCACCACACAGCATTTCACTTTTAACAAGACAGCCCAAAAGGTGCCAACAGAAGCAATGGCTTGGGAAAGTGGAGATCTCATTGGGAAGTGATGCATGCTTAAATATGACAATGCCCGTTATCCTGGGATCATCATGGATACAGATGAAACGCATGCCCTTGTAAAGTGTATGCACCTTGTTGGTGCCAATAGGTTAATCTGGCCTTCAAGACATTACTTCCTGTGGTATCTGTTCGATGATGTGCTCGAAGTCATTTAAGCACCACATCTTGTGACATCCTGCACGTGGAAATCTAGAGGGATGTGTATATGCGAATCTCCCTGTCACTGATATAATCCTCTTTTGTTTTGTTTTTCAGAGCATGGCCTATGTTTTCCATTAAATATCCAAGATTAATGTTTCACTCCCCCAGTTTAAAACAAGCATATCATACAGATAAACACTGTGTCCATACCACCCTGTCACAGTGAACCACTCTGTCACATCAGTTACGACCCCATCACAATTATTTTGTTAAAAATTTATGTAAAAGAAGTAAACTTTTACATACATTAATGCTGAATGATGTTCTTGTTGTGTGAACTAATCAAATAAATTTAACTTTATTTGTATTTTTTTTCAATGAGGTCATTGAAATGTCGAATTCACATTTCAAGATAACAAAGCGAAGAATAAAAAAAATATTAAATTACAGATTTTCTATTGATGGTTTCTAAAGTAGGGACATTTTACTATTAGGGAAACATTGGATTTAAAAAATACATTTATTGTTTTATTATTCTACTAGCATACATATTGTCCATGTAATGATCCCCTTCTTACCCTGGCCTGGAGTATGCCAGAACTCTTATATTATCTTGTAGTGTTCTTTTTACTAATTGTAGACCTCATATTTATGTTGCAGTCATGTGTAACGTCTGTCCTGTCAGCAGCAATTCTAGTTTTCTATGTCTCTCTCTTGTGGTTTAGCATGTCAACATGTTGTCAGCCCCTCCTTTGTGTATGCCCATGTATTAGTCAATCTATGTCAGCTGTGTGTAGTTTGTTTTCCCCTGTTGATGGATATAAGGTCCTAGTTTCCTGTTTAGAAAACAGCTCTGCTGTTGCTACCCCTGTGCACCTTCCTGCCTTAATATTATTGCTGTAAGCACCTTCTGAGCGTTGTCTTTGTATACACATATAATGTATAAAGAACCTGTTTGAGTGCCATTTTGCATTTAGTGATATCTGTAATTCCTGTTTAGTTCTGTTTAATTTCAGGTGTGGGTTTAAGGCCCTGCGAGTTTGTTGTTTTCTAGTTTTCCAGTATAGGTGCATTCGTTAGTTTTGTTATCCCTTCTTATTTGTCCATTATATATTAAAGCCCAAACTCTATATCTATGTTGCATTGGAATATCTTGTGGTCTTTGAGCTGTCTTAAAGCCAGTGCATGACAGTCCATGACAGGCTGGTATAATTAAGACTCCCTTACCTCAATAAAAATGATAATATTATTAAGGATTTTGTGCCTTAGGTGGGAAAATGTTTTTTGGAAGATTAACATATCTCTAAAGTTGTAAGTTATTTTTTTTAAGTTAGCATTTAATGAAAATTTGGAAAATTGCTAAGTGAAAATGGCACCTGTTTCATAGAATGGTTCCCAAACATTCACTGGCCAGAGAATAAAATGAGGTGCCAAAAATTGCATGTGTCACTCACATCAGAGTGGTTGGTAATGTTTATGCCCAATAAATATTCAACATAAAATACAGGATTAATTCAAATAAAAAATATTTTGATGTAAAGAAATGTTTTTTCCTATTCATATATTTCAAAAGAAGAGGTTGAACTAACCAAAATATAAATTGTTTATAAAATAAATTGTGAAGTACAGATAAAAGATAATTGTTAAAATCATCAACATCTTTCCAGTCTGGGTAGGGATAGACAGTATAGGGGTGGAGGAGAAAGAAAAAAGGAGACATAAAAGTGGTTAGACAACTGGAGTCAGGTGATGATGATATTAGTCGACAGGCAGCATCTAGAAGATCAGATCCAGAGCGTTGCCTGCTTTGTATGTACAGATCATACGGGTAGGGTGAGGGTGAAACGAGGCCTAGTAGGCTAAAATGTTTTTCAAAAAATTTGACTAAACTACCAGTCATCTGATTGTCAATCACGTTTGTCCCCTAAAATAATTCTAGCCTATTTACTGTAAAATGGAAATGTGAAAAATTAAAATAAACACTTTGGGATACTATGTAAAAACAATTACATTTGGTACCATCAAGTCAACACAACACATTTTGATGTATATACAATGTCCACAGTAAAGTATACTTTTAAGGCAATATTTTAATGTTTGTATTTTGTATGTGATGGGCCTGTGTAGATTTGACCAACATCAGGCACAAAACCTATTTTTGATAGAACAATTTACATCTTTCTCTGATATCTCTAAGAATATTATTCTCAATCTGATCACAAGTTAGATCCACAGAATAAAAATGGAGTATTGACAATTTGATCCCACAAACAAAATATTGTAGTAGACTTTAATTCTTATGGCCACGTGTAAAATATTGCCCTGCAGGTGGCTTCACTTCTGGGCACAACTGAACCCATAAAGCCATGGCTTTGTCACATCCAGCCCAGTGAGGGCTGTGATCAGGCCTTCATGGACCTTTTTTGTATTTATGTACTGTCTCTTGGTTGCTGCCTCATGTGTGATGTTTTGGTTCCTTCTTGTGTTTGTTTCATGTATTGCTTTAGGTTACGTCATGGCTTGTTGGTTCCCAGGTGTCTTGTGTTTGTAATTAGTGATTTAGTATTTAACCCTCATGTTTCCTTGTCCACCTTGTCTGTCAATGTTTCCTGTTACGTGAGTGGTGTTTCCAGAGGCTTCCTGTTTTGCCCCTCGTGGCAGTTTTGTTTAACCAGTGTATATATTAAACCTCATCTGAGTATTTGCATTCCCTTCGCGCTTGTCTCATCATTATATACACCACGACGGAGCACTACCGTGACAGGCTTCCACTCTACAACAGTGCAATAATGCTCTACCAAAGTGGGTTATACTTCCTTCTACAAGACCTGGCACACAGGAAATGCTTCAATATGGGACGTCTCACATAAAGGGACAGTACTTGTTCTACTGTACAAATACATTTGTCTTTTTCCACTTGACTAAATTGTAGATTGGACATTATTAATATGACATTATGGAAATTTTTTTGTTTTTATTAATGGATTTTTTTTCTATAATTCAATCAATGTAGATTTGCATGCTTCTACACAATAAGTGGAGAATTACAAGTAGAGGAAAATGTTTTGACAGACTGTAAATATTGTGAAGACCCATGTCGGCTACCATTAATACATCTGTAGATTAACAATGTTTCATATGTGATTTAGGATAAACTATCCATATCTGAATCTCTGTCTACATGATCATAATCTACATAATGTAATATTCAGAACTCCATGAACATCAAAGCCATGGTTCAGTCCTGATTTGCTGTCATCTGAATCACAGGTGCCATTTCAAATCGTGATTATGAACTCCAAACCCCATTGCTTTTCCAGATAGCAAGCCTTACTCTGGTGACTCCTCCCAAGTAGTGGGGTCAAAGGTTGTAACTCCAGAACTAGGATCTCATAGGGTTGTTTTGGTGACGCTTTTGGGTGTCTGTTTCCTACTGTTATGCCTGGCTATCACTCTGGGAATCCTCTGTGAGTACAAAAGCATTTTCTTGAAGTTATAAGTTTCATAGTAAAAAGCCATGCTGTGCTGGCCTGGTCATTAATCCACCATTGCTGATGTAACCATTTTAAAAAGAACAATGGGAAAATAACTATTCTAGCTAGACCATATTAGGAAAAAGTAATCTTCTCATTGTCCTTGTTCCAGATGCTTCCATCTTCACTTCTTATCAAGCCAAGAAAGCTAGCTTTCAAACTTGCTTAGCCCAGCAGAAGAATGAAACAGGTAAAGTTATCCTTCGCGCAGAGGTCTTTGTTCCATAGATGTTTAAGAAAATAATATGTTCTAATCCAAATATAATACTATTTAAATGCATTGTAATAGATCGAAGATTAGATTTTACACAACAATGTAGCGTCAATGGTTTAAGCTGCAGCTGCTGTTGTACATAGAGTATACTGCTACAGCATGGGCTTGACTTTGGCCTATTACTTCATCACATTCTCTCATCTATAATGATTTTGAATATGGAATGTGTTCTGTTTTACATGGTTATGTTGCATCTTAAAAACATTTATGCTAGTTTTGGTAGGCCTGGGGGCTTTACATTTTTTGGTTACACTTTATTTGGAGAGTGAAATTCCATCTGTAGGTGCTCTACATATTGTTTGTTGATGATATGACTATCTGTTGATAAGCAACTAATTGGGTAGGTTAAGAGTAGGGGTACGTTAGAATATGTTTTAAGGGAAGGGTTAAGGTTAGGATTAGGGTTAGTTGTTTGTTAACATGTTGTTGATGGTCTGCAGATAATCTGTAGAGCATCTACAGATACACTTTTTGGACCCTCAAAATAAAGTGTTACCCATTTTTCTTTGTGGGGCAATTGTATGTACTCCTCTAGCACATTGCAACAACTCTTAGTGGATTCAGGAGGGGTTTTCTCATGGGCGTTCATGAAAATCATTTCGGTTTTATTTCACTCTGCTCTTGTTATGTGAAACAGGTCATATTCAATTACCTCATGACATTAACATTGAAGAAAACAATTGATCAGAAAATTGCTGCTAACAATGTCCTCCCAAAATGTGGGCTATGTTGACCAGTTTATTTCTAGCATACAGTAGGCCTTTCCAGTCTCTCACCAGTGGCCATTCAATTATTGCTTTCATTTTGCCTTCATCATATGAAAGTAATCCTAAATTTGATGCAGATTATTTGGCCAGTCAAGAACTTTACAGATTTTTGCCAAAGCAGTGTGTTTGTGGCCATTGCCCTGTGCGTTTTAGAGGCACTTATTTAAAACATGACATCAAGCAAACATAAGATACATGGCAAGAAGGACAATAAGGGACTATTTGTTGTTAATTGGGGGAGCGGTCTTGTCAAACTCTGGGTATCAATAAACAAAAATGCCCCATTTCCACATTCATTTTCACTTGATACCTTTTCTCAAAGAAATTGCAACACCCTCCCTATTTAAATTTTATTATTTTTTAAATTGATCCAAAAATACACCTGTTTTTCCTCACCTAAATTGTAACATTCCATGTAGTGGTAGAAAAGAGTATTGACAAATGCTTTAATGTGTGTGGTTTAAGCAGGAGGCACAAGCAGATAGTAGTTTGCTGCTTTTATTCAGCGCAAAGGCAAATCTTTGAGAACGCTGGCCAACAGTAAACCCAGAAAATAATATACCCCCGCCTAGCAAAGCAACCTAGAAATGCAAGTAATATTGTACTTACTGACACACAGCATACACTGGCTCATGGCCAACAATGAAAGACAAAGACGGGAACCAGAGGGAAAACAGATATGCACAAACTAAAATGGAAACAAGGGGCAGCTGTTAGGTCTGTGATGATAGGTCTATTAATAAAGACAGGTGTGCGCACATAGATGTTACTAGATGTCCATGATGAAAATGTGATATGAAACATTCCAGCACTAGACACAGGGTGGAGCCAAACCCCATTGCACAGTCAACCCCCTAAGACCATGACAAAGTGGAAGGAGATACAGTGAAAATAAACTGTTAAAGTGATGAAAACACTGTACAAAATAAATAACGACAATGAGCAAACCATATTTAAATCCAAACATACACCAACACAGACCTTACACACAACAATAAAAAACAGCTAACAAACACTCAAACCAGACTTAAATACATTGATAACAACATAGAGTGAATGCAGCTGGGTGCTGATTGATAGACATCTATTGGACAATAGAGACATGTGATGAAGTCAGGTGATTAAATGTCTGGGAAACAGGTAAGCAGAAACTAAACACACACAGAGGAGGTATCAGGTGTGCCTCCTCCACCTCACCAGTAGGGGCGACTGTTATATTGTATTGCTATGCGTCAATAAATGTGCAAACAATTACAACAACCGCAGCTTTAATTTGAATACAGAGTAGCTGCCATGCTGGGACATATCTGTGTTTAAAGGGTAGATAAGCAGGTGTCACTTAATTAGTCAACCAGCAAGATAGGTGAATCATTCTTTTTTTTATGAATCACACGCTTGGTCATAACAATATTTAAATGTACAATTTTTTTTCAAAGAAATCTAGAAAAGATTGTGTATAATCTTTGCAGGCTATGATTTATTTGAGGGGACACCAAACTGATTCATTAACTACTTCTCTGATAGGGTCCAATGTGTTAAAACAACGGGCCTGTTGTCCGGACTTCTGGTTATACTCTGAAGCATGAGAGAGCTTCACGAAAGAATAACAAAACTAAAAAAAATCACATTCAGTGATGAGACCATCAATTTCTACCATTACTACTTTAAAAGTTGACATTTCACCATTGGATATTCTATATGTAAGTGTTACATCCATGGAGGTCTGGTTGGGGATAGGGGTTCTCGCTCTCTCGCCTTCCGCGTGCAATGAAATGTTTATTTTATTTATTAAATTATTGATATTAGATACGATACATGGCGGTGTTGTGTCATTTGGTTTTGATGTTTGCACTTACTTAATGTCCCATGGCTCCTTCTGTGTGTTATTGTTAGCAGGCGGATACGCTCTGTCTAGTTTTAACAAGCTACTGGACGGCGTGTGACAGAAAGTTACACTGATAAATGGAGAAATGTAATTTAAACTGCATGGTACCACAAGAGATAATCAAATTCTAGCCAGCTATGCCATGTAGCACTAACTTACTCCAGCGACAGCTGGTACATAAGTAACTCTTAATAAAAACAATAATCTGTGTGTTTAGCACCAATTAGTTCATGCTCCCTTCTTTATTTAAAGAAGACAACTGATTAAAGATTGTTAACACAGAACACGGTTAGTAATGATAGGATACTTTTTTTAAAGCTCCTTACAATGGAAGGACTATTACATTATCTTTAAGGGGTAAATGTGTTTAAGTTAACATAATGTCTTGCATTTTTACATTAAAATATCAGACCTAATTTGCCTTAAAGCAAATATTGATAAAGTAATTCAAATGTCCTGTTGTGGGTGGATTATTGTCCTAGATGGCTCAGTCTGTAGTCCTGTCATCAAATCCATTTGTTTTTGTAATTTCTTCTAGTCAAGCAATGTGACACTGGCTGGCAGTTCTTCAACAGATCCTGCTACTACTTTTCTGATGACAAATTGACCTGGGAAGAGAGTCAATATGCCTGCATTCATGATGGAGGACACCTGGTCATCATAGAAAGTCTACAGGAGCAGGTATGAAGGAATGAACAGTAAGATAAAGTACCATCAGATATGGAGTAATTAACAGTAATATACCATCAGATATGGAGTAATTAACAGTAATATACCATCAGATATGGAGTAATTAAAAGTGATATACCAACAGATGTGGAATAATAAACAGTAATAAACCAACAGATGTGGAGTAATAAACAGTGATATACCAACATATGTGGAGTATTAAACAGTAATATACCAACAGATGTGGAGTAAAAAACAGTGAGTTCATGTTCCATCATGTTGTGTCATGGTTTTTGAGGGAGTAGGCAGGTGGGTAGGTCAATGTATGCTGATACTAATGATGAACAAAACAAAACAGTAGTCATGAAAACGAAACACAGGGACAAGGTGTATAATGGAGATAATAAAAAAATATTAGAGGATGTATATTAGAAAAGGGTTCTCATCACAACGCAGTACTTTGTTACATATAAAAGTACAGCCTAAAAACGCTTAAATGTTTTGATTTCGGACTTTCATTTACTCATTGACAAACACTGTGGAAGTAATCCTCTTCACATCCTCATTTTTTGAATCCTATTCAAATGGAAAAATATGATGTGCATTGTTTATGATATCGTTGATCTAAACTGCTTTTTCAGATTTGTTTTTGTATTATAAAGTACATGTTCTACAGCTTTTGGAAGCTGGTCACTGAAAGAACAATTATAGTTGAGTGTAGTACTTTTTACACTGCAACATCCCTCACAAATTCTACAAATAGCTTTTTTAAGGACATTTCCTTGGGTAATAAATATAACTCTATATTATGTAAACAACAATCAGTAGATTTAATTGCATGAAACATTCTGCCTTTATTTCCGTGAATTTGTCTACCCTCCATAGGAGTTTCTAAGAATTAAAGTGGGAAACCCTGGGTATGAAGACAGCCCCTGGATTGGAATGACGGACCAGAAGACAGAGGGTACATGGGTCTGGGTGGACAGTACAACTCTTAATGACAACAACAAGTAAGGACATGTTTATTAAAGGAGAATTCCGATTTCAAAACGTAGCTCTGTTGTTTGCATATCGGAGGTGCTGTCTGTAGCATTAATAACTCAAACAGTCTGTATTGCCAAAACCGGGTTTACATTTTTCTGCCAGTAGACAACCATTACGCATTTACGGGGCAAGTTAAAAAGCGTGCTTTGAGCCACTAAACATGTTCAAAATGTCATTACTAGTCCATATCGATTTGCACTGATTCCTTATAATAAAGCGAGTTTGAACAAATAAGTTTGTTAATAAGTCGCGGCCAAAGCCGATTTTTTTATGTCTGTTATTTCTTCTCGACATGTGACATTGTTGATGTTTTTGTAAATTAATTGCATGAAAAGTCAAAAGACAAATACATATGAAATTGTTGTCAATTTAGTCGATGCACAAAGATGATTGTTTCATGGTTAACATAATTAGAAGTGAATTGCATTCAGTGCCTGCTGCTAAAGGGGATTTGAAGACAAACTAAGAAAGAATAGAACACAAATCAAGCAGGAGTCTGCAATAAGTTGCTATAGTTTAATTAAAACAGTAATTCAATTAATTTGCAATATGCCACTAGGGATGCTACAGAATCAGTACTTACCGTTGATAAATGCTTTTCCAAATATGTACATTTTGGATATGCATAGGACATAGATTTTGCCTGGCAAGCGAGACCCACATCAAGATGTTGGGTCTGGGAACTCACCATTGGTAGTGCTCCATCCGAGGGGTGGGATAAACGGTTGTTTTAAAATTCCCTACACAATAGGATAGCGCTACAACCAACCAGAGCAACAAAGTGTCTGGTCGGCAAAACTCCAAACACATCTTCCTTTTGTAAGAATGACTTCAGTGTTGTTATTCATTCTTTTCTCAAATGACAGATTAACTCCAAGTATACCAGAGTCGCGGCCAAAGCCGATTCGAAAGACCGCTGTTTGCCAGCAGCAGCAACCATTTCTTTGTTTTCCCGTAATTACGTTAAGCCCGCCCAACGACTCTATACACGTTGTGATTGGCCTGACCAGAATTTTCCAGCTCGCAAGTCAACGGAGAGTTGCTAGACTGACCCTAGCTGCAAATTATTTTTGCTGCCGCTAGGGTGCGATTAGATTTCTAGGCTAAAGTAGATTCATAATTAACTGTTAAATTACCATTTATTAACATGATAATTAACAATTGACCTTCAAATGGCTAATTAAAAACATAAATTACATAGTCTAACAAGCAAAAGCCTAATAAGCGCCCTTTACCATCATGCATCTGTCCAAGGAGTTGCAGAGCTGCCAACAACGCAGGGTTTGAGGGAGTTTGACAAGACCAATTGGGAGAGGAGAAAAATTAGAAAAAATCACAACAAAAAGTCGAATAAAATATGATGTAACAAAATGTGGAGTAAAATCTATCTAGAGAATGATTGTTCCATGACTGGAATGACTAATTCCAGAACCACCATATAACCAACCTACAGTAAATACCGTACATAATTCTTCCAGTTTAGCAACTATGTTGTTACTATAGAGGTTGGTACATAGTAATTTGGAAAATTTTAAGCTAAAGTCTGATCAAAATGCCTTGACAGAGCATGTTGCACACAATTGGTTATGCTGTGAATAAAATGAAATATTACATCGCACCAAAAGCCTAATCATTTAGTCAGTTGTTTTCAAACCTCTACTCAGAGAACACCAGCCGATCCATGTATTTGATCTATTTCTGAGCTAGCAACCTGATTAAACTAATCTGCGAAGTTTCAGCCTCGAATAATTAATACAGTGAGCTAGTTCAGCAGCTATAGCTAAACTGTGGAAGGTCTGGTGTTCCCTGAGGGGAGGGTTGGAAAGCACTGACTTAACAGAGGCTCTTATCCAGATTGATTTACAGTAAGTGCATATATCCAGGTCATAGCCAGGGATTCTGGTCCCCTTGTAAGAAAACCTGCATGGTCCCCACTGAAATGGTGTCACAGTTTGAATGATAAATGTAGGCAAGAGGCAGGCGCGTATCTCAATGAGTAAGAATTTATGTACTTAAATACACTAAAAAATAACAAAACACTACAAACTTGTACTCACAGAAAACTATCAATGTAGAAACATGGAATGTACTGTACCTAAAAACTACTGACTACTAGTTTGACTCCCTAACCACTGAGCCATCTGAACCCTTATAAAAACAAAATAAAAGTAATGTGTTTAACATCCCTAATTCAGAAAAAGTTGGAACAGAATGGGAAATGCAAAAAAAGTCATTTTAAAATTAAATTCAGCCTGTATTTTATTGAAAACACCTAATTTACACATTATGAGATCTTTTAATTTGTGAATATAATTAATCTTTGAAAATATACAGTAGTTTACAACCTGATGAATGCAACATACCAAGTTGTACTAAAAGTTGTACCAACGTTTTGTCTTTGTTCTAAAATGTGCATCATTTCCAATCCCACTTTTTTTGTTTTTTATTATTGCTTTCTATATTTTACACCCGTCCTAACCTCTACTTAACCGTGTCCAAAAGTTGAGACCAATTACATTGTGCCATTTTAACATTTAGCTCTAGCTTATACATCGTGTTATTTTACAATATTTACAAATCTTGTGCGTTTTACAGATCCCAGTTTCACTTGATCCACCCCTCATCCACACCCAACACTGTCCATCTATCTTTTAACCAAAGCCATATTGGGTTTCTATTGGCCATGTAAATTTCTACTGTACTGTGATGCTTCACATAATTATGAAACCTTTCTATTTGCAATGACTCCACCAATTTGGAATTAAAGATGAATATTTTTGCTTAAATAATTAGCATATTATTAATTGTCTGACTACTACATTTTAAGTCTCCAAGTATTGCTATTTGTAACGTTAATTCAAAACAAATATTGCATTTATTCATCCATTCTTGCACCTGTGACCAAAAACATTCAACATAAGGACAGTTCCAAAAAAGATGATCTATAGATTCTGCTTCCTCAGAGCAAAATCTGCAGAGTTGGGAAGATTGTATTCCCCACTTGTATAGATTTCTATTTGTTGCCAATATTTTGTATAATATTGAAATATTCTAATTTTTGAGTCTGGTGTTGTTTTGCGTATTAATCCAAATGCGTTATGCCACGGGATTGGAACATCAAAAATTTCTTCCCAGCTATTTTGTAGTTTATATGGAAAAGCAACCAGTTTTTTTGTTCTTAGATGGAATTAGTATATATCTTTGTATCCGTATTTTCCTCATCCATGTGACATCTTTAATACATGGTTGACAGACAAGATCAGACCTTTTCCCCCCTTGTATTTTCTTCTTCCAATTATATGGTATTATTGCGGTTAGTTGATTATATTTTTGAAGAGAGCATACGTCTCCATACGTTTTTGTTAACTGTATGTATGGCATCACTCGCCCGGCTTCATTTATAATGTCATTTACAAACATTATTCCTTTTCCAAATATCTTGTCAAAGTATACAGGCTTTTTATCAACTATTATATGAGAATTGATGCACAATAATTGTTGTAAAATTTGGTTCCTTTTTTCAGGTGGTTTAAATTGGAATTGCAACCAACTTTTCATGGCTTGTTTGAAAAATAACGACATCTTAGAAATGATTTCCTTTTCCAATATCTGAAAATGATCAGTTGTAATTTGTAGAAATGGAAATAGGTCCTTATTAAACATTGGGTGAAATACTCTTATTAGCTTACTAGTGAACCAGTTAGGATTCAGGTATACCTTATGTATAACTGATGCTTTTAATGAAAGATCCAATGCTTTAATATTCAATAACTTTTGACCTCTGTGTTCGTATTTATTATTCAAGTATGCTCTTTTTATTTTGTCTGGCTTACCATCCCATATAAAGTTAAATATCTTTTGTTCATATTATTTAAAAAACATGTCATTGGGTGTAGGTAAAACCATAAGCATATAGGTAAACTGTGATATAATTAGAGAGTTGATTAAGGTGATTTTACCACAAATAGATAGGTGCTGTCCTTTCCAGGGTAGCAATATTTTACCTATTTTGGCCAGTTTTGTTAAATAGTTTTTTTGAATACAACTTGATCTTTCATATGGTATATGTATACCCAATATGTCTACATCCCCATCAGCCCACTTTATTGGTAATCTACACTGTAATATAAAATCTGAATCTTTTAGAGCTCCAATACGTAATATAGTACACTAATCGTAATTAGATTTTAATCCAGATATATTTGAAATATATTGGCATCGCAGCATTGCAGTGTAAGAGGCCTCCAGTTTTTTAAATACACAGGGTCTTTATATGCTCCGCTTGGGTCCTGTTTTAAAAATAATGAGATCAGGCCTTCTTGTTGTGTGTCTGTCAATCTACCGTTTACATACAAATGATTAAAACATGCTAATAATGGACCTCTTAATATGTCAAAAAACGTTTGGTATACCTCTACTGGGATGCCATCCAGTCCGAGAGTTTTTCCATGTTTAAATGTTTTGATAGCTTCAAGCATTTTCTCTTCAGTAATTAGTCCTTCGCATGAGTCTCTTTGCGTAGTTGTTAGTTTTAAGTTATTATCAGGGAAAAAACTCATACAATTAATATCCATTAAAGGTACTGGAGAAGACTGAAAGGAGAACATCTGTTTGAAGTATTTTACTTCCTGCTCCAGTATTTCATTTGGAGAGTCGTAAGTGGATCCTTCATTAGTGACTAATTTCAATACATTCTTCTTGGTGGCATTCCTATGTTGAAGATTTAAGAAAAAAGATGTGCATTTTTCTCCATATTCCAATATAGCTATGTTTTTATAGCAATTAATTGTGAACTAGCTGACGCGAATGCTAGCTAACATCAACTAATGCTAATTAACGGAAATAAACGTTATTTAACACCAGATGTATGCTAGTTAACTCTAAATACCGATTGGTAACATTGACACAGTGTACTCGAAGCTGCTCACACAAGCTAATGCTAGTGAAACATTGGCTAATGCTAGTTAACATGTGCTAATTATTTATTTTTTATTTAACCTTTAATTAACCAGGCAAGCACGTTGAGAACAGGTTCTCATTCGAAACGACGACCTGGCCAAGATAAAGCGCCAAGGTGCAGAAGACAGAGTTACACATGATTACATAACAAGAGGTACAGAATATAAAAAAACAAGAACACAATGTGCAGATCTTCAAATTAAACAAATTAAGGGTTTGTACAGTTAGCGCAACAAATGTCAACATATAGAGGTAGATATTTGGTGACTGTAATGGCATGGCAATATACTATACAAGTCAATGTGACAGGGTCTGGTAGAGAGGTAGATTTGTGGAAGTATTCAAGGCTATAGACAAGGTAGTGTGCAAAACATACAAAGACAGCTGTGTGGTTGAGTGTGCAAAGTGATTTAATGGCCGAAAACAGCTGGTAGATTCAGCATGTACAATGGTCTGTCAATAGATTTGATAATAGAACTTTGAAGGTAGTTAAAGGGATAATGGAATAAGCCTCAATGATTTCTGCAGTGTTTTCTGATCATTTGCAGCGAAGAACTGGAAGGAGAGGTTGCCGAAAGAGGTGCTGGCTTTTGTGGCAATCAGAGAGATATATCTGCTTGAATGCAGGTTAACAGATGGTGTAGCTCTGGGGATTAGTGATGTTAGGTAGGGTGGGGTTTTGCCTAGTAAACACTTGTAAATGAGGTGATACCAGTGTGATTGTCGCCGGCTGTATAGTGAAGTGACGTCCGTCCGATTAGACTGAAGAGGTTGCAGTGATGGGTGTTGTATGGAGCATTGGTGACAAAACGGATGGCAGTGTGCTACATAACGTCTAATTTTCTAAGGAGGGACTTTGATGCAGATCTGTAAATTACATCACCGAAGTCTAGTATAAGGATTATGGTCATTTTTAAAAGGGCATGTTTGGCAGGAAGACTGAAGAAGGCTTTATTACAGAAAAGAAAGCCAATCCTGAATTTTATTTTGGAGTGGAGCTGGTTGATGTGGGTCTGCAAGGAAAGTGAATAGTCTAACCAGACCCCTATGTATAGTTTTCTACGTAATCCAATACAGATGTGTCAAGTGTGGTGATGCTTGTTGGGCAGGCAGGTGCAGAGTGTGATTGGTTGAATAGCATACATTTAGTTTTGCTAAAGTCTACAAGTATTTGGAGGCCACAAATGGAATGTTGAATGTTTTTAAAGCTTTCTTGGAGATTTTTTATCACAGTGTCCAACGTTGGCCCGGACGTATAGAGAATGGTGTCGTCTGCATAGAGGTGGATCATTGAGTCACCCGCAGCAAGTGCGACATCATTGATATGTACAGAAAATAGAGTTGGCCCAAGAACTGAACCCTGAGGCACCCCCATAGAGACAGCCAGAGGTCTGGAAAGCAGGCCCTCCAACTTAACACACTGGAATCTGTCTGAGGAATAATTTGTGAACAAGGCCAGGGAGTCCTTTGAAAAACCCAGGCTATTTAATCTGCCAATGAGGATGTGGTGACTGATTGAGTCAAAGGCCTTGGCCAGGTCAATAAAGACTACTGTGCAGTATTGTTTTTGGTCAATAGCAATTATGGTGTCTTTTAGGACTTTGAGTGTGGCTGAGGTGCAATCGCGACGATGGGATTCGAAATGGTTTACAATTTTCTTATTAATAAGGCTTTCGGAGACGTTTGAGAAGCAAGACAGGATGGAAGTTTGTAGTCGTTATGGTCTAAGCTGCCCCCCCCCTTTGAATAGGGGGGTAACTGCAGCAGCTTTCCAGTCTTTAGGGATCTCGGATGAATCAAATGAGAGGTTGAAAAGTTGGTTATGGGCGCAGCAATAATTATCGCAGACAATTTTAGAAATTAAGGGCCCAGATTATCCAAACTAGCAGATTGGAACGAGACAAGGTTTTGCAGCTCCCTCAGAACGTTGGCTGTCTGGATATGGGCAAAAGATAACTGTGGGCGGCTTTGTCTGGATGCTGCAGAGGGTGATGTGCTGTTAGTTAGGGTGGGGGTTGCCAGATGAAAAGCATGGCCTGCCGTAGCAAAATGCTTATAGGGCTTGAGCGCCGCGTTGCATTCTGGGACGTGGCGGCCATGTTGATGGCCTTGCGAATATAAAGATACAGCAATTCGAACGAGGAGAAGAAGCAGAGTTGGGAGAAAGAAAAAAAAATTTAAAATCCAGAAAGGGATGTGGAATTTACCGGGATACTTTAAATAGGGAGGCCAGGGACCGGTATGTGGACAAAATCGGCACTATTAAAGTTTTGGATCCCTATGAACTCCCTAACAAAGATTTGAGCACCAACGAAGACTTGCTGCCACAAATTTGCATAAACAACATTTTTGCCTACCTTGTTTGTGGTGTGAGCGCCTACACTTCGGAACAGTTCCAAAGCTACAAATTATTGGAGTCTTGTGCAGTTTACAAATGGATGGGAACTTCCAGTTGAAAAGGCACGCTGGCGCGTTTGGCTGCTGCTCCTCTCTCCCGTTTATTTTTAGTAGTTTTTAGTAATGTAAGTAGTTTCTTGTTAGTAGTTTCAGTCAGGGCAGCTGACAGGGGGGGACAACCGGGAATGTTGTCCCGGGCCCAGTCCTGAGGGGGGGCCCAAATTTTGTTTTTGCACAGTCTTTTTCTTTAGCGGGGGGCCCTAAATGTGGAGTTTGTCCCGGGCCCACAGATTCCTGTCGGCGGCCCTGGTTTCAGTAATGACTATTTGTGCTTTTTACCTACCGTGATGTGGAATTACGCTTTGCACATTGGACTGCTGCTTTTATCTCTTATTGGAATTCACACTTCTGTTGCCCGGCCCAGGACATACACTGTTTTCACCGCTTTGAGGCTGTAGTTGGTATGGACCCTTCACAAATGGCTTTCGGGTACACTGCTCGCCAGTTGTTGAACCTGAATGGACATTTAGATATGGCAAATTATATATGAGCTCTCTGTAGTCATGTTGGAATACTGCGACCTAAGCGTTACATTCATCGCTCTTTAAGGCGTAGTTTTTTATGCTCACCATCTAAACCTGTCGCTTATCCGAGATTTCTTCGCAAACCCCACAGATTGCTGTTTAGACCTACAGGGGTTGATTTCAATAATATATCAGCACCCAGCCGTGAGGAGGTTCCATCCGATTCATCTACTCTCCCGCGTCTTCTGAAATCAGCATTGTTTAACGCATGCTCTATCAACAACAAGGCTGTTATTTAATAGGACATTATTTAGATCCGAAGTTGAACCTAGTCTGTTTAACTGAAACATAGCACAAAGAATCTGACAGTCTTCTTTTTAATGAACTAACTCCTGCTGGCTATCAATTATTTGATCTCCTGCGTTCTTCTGGTAGAGGTGGGGGTATCATTGTCAACTGTTGAACATGTGTCCCGTGGCTGTTCCCAAATCTAACTCATTTGTAGGGATGGGGATCGTGAATTTTTATTGATATCGGTACCATTTTCGAGACTGCTTAACGATCTGTGTCTTTATCGATACTGTTATCGATACTTTTCTTTTATTTAATGGAAAGACAAGATGACAATAAATTCTTAATATTAACAGAACTATTATTGCTTTTATTGCAAAAACTGTGAGTCTGTGACTGTTTGATTTAATGGTTATCGAAAACAACAAAAAGTGCCCAAAGTTTATTTAGGATCACACAATAATGTTAGGCTAATTACATGGGAGTTAATGAAGGACCAATCGATTTGTACACAACTCGGGGTCGGGCGCATGGTCAAATTAAAATCTGCCTCCCTGTGTGTATCTATCAGAGCTCTATTTCCTTCTCATAGACAAATAGGCTTGAATAAGTGCATATTGTGCATACAGTTTGTAATAACACATACATACATGACCATACAGTGCAATTCTTTCAGATTGTACTACCTTAAATCCAAGTCTCTTCTTTCTACTGGGCACTGCACACAATGTCACTGAGTTGACAGGTCCAACAGCACCCAATGAAACCAGGAATCAGTGCTAAGCCTCAGGCTCTCTAACATTATATCCCATCTGATCACCTAATTGCTTTTAATGTAACATCAATATGCTTTGACAAAGCCAACAATTATTAACTATACTACAATTCATCAAATAGCATCAGGTTGCTGTCTGTGATTATTTGCTCTTTGATTAAAAGGTTATTCACATGTTCTTACCTTCTGGTGCTGTTGTCTCCTATTTGTATAGTCCATATGTAGCGTCTGGGCCTTAACTGATCAAAGTTCAAAGTCTGTCACCAGATCATTCATGTTTAAGGTTGTTACCAGTGTAGACCCACAGCCATATGCATGAGGTGGGATAATCTGTCATCACTCGTTGTTTTGTGATTCTTTTGTTGTTGATGTTTTGACATGTATTTTAAAACATAAAATAATCTTTCATTGGACACTATACCAGGCAATGTCGCAGTGATGAACAGTTGAAAAGCTCTAAGAATGAGCCCTGGAGGGAGGTGAGCTTGGTCAAGCTGGACAAGATACCATCCTCATAATCACCATCATCATCTTTCTAACCATGTCTGTCTGACGCTGGGCTTGTAGTAATATGGTGTCACCCATTCGCAAAGGTGATCACAGAGTCTGTGTAAAACAGAAAATGGAGTTGGTCATAATGGATAGAATATTGACTGTCGTTCCTCGTGGGTCCCACTTGATTACGTTGTAGATACAACTTTACGTTGTGTGAAAACCCCATCAATTCGATGCTTGTTTTAATGCAAACTTGTTAGACTCAGATTTCTCTTCCCTTTCCGAATGGTGTTTAGATTTCACTACGTAAGTACGTAACTGCATCCTACCATTACGAACACAGAACAACACTCAAAACGTGCAATTTGAACAGGCTATGTACTGTACATTATATACAGTGTGTGATAAAAACAAAGTGCATAGGTAAAAAATCAATTGCCATTTGGTTTTCCGTTTTCGTATAATCTTTTGTTTGATGCTCGTTTACTGCAAACTTGTTATACTCAGATTTGTCTTCTCGCCCCGAATGTTGTTTAGGTTTCACTATACGTAACTGCAACATAACACTAAACACATGTACATTATATACATACAGTGTGTGATTTGGTAAAAACACTCAAACTTCTTTTATTCAGCGCAAAGCAAATCGCTCGAGAATTATGTTGCGTGGACAAGGGGGTGAGAAAATAAAAAGTTGAAGTGAAATTCGTTTTCATTTTATATAATAATAATTCCAAGGTATACACAATTGACGCACTTGTTCACTAGTCTTGATAGCAGTATTGATAAGCTCGGACCTTATTGATTATTGGGTTTTGAAAAATTTGGAACCGGGTCCGTAATAGAACCGGGTTCAAGAACCATCCCTACTCATTTGAGTGTCTTGTTTTGAGTGTTTCTGGGCCCCTTTCTACTGCAGTGGCTACAGTCTACAGGCCTCCTAAGACAAAAAATACTTTCTATCTGAATTATCAGATATGTTGTCTTTTCTCTGCCTCAGATTTGAAAGAATTCTTCTCCAGGGGGATTTCAACACTAATATGGATATAAAAGACTCTGCAATAAAAAAATACTATTTGTCCATATTAGAGTGTTTTGAATTAGACCAACTCATAGACTGCCCTACGCATGACAAAGGCCACACTTTAGACCTTGTGATTTCCAATGGTTCATTTGTGTCTCAGTTGTTAACCTCTGATTTGGGTCTGTCTGATCACTGGGCTGTCTTTTTTAATATGGAATTACCTGTCATAAGCACTACTGCTTCTTGTATCATTAATTACCGCAATTGGAGATCTATTGAGCCCTCAGATTTTTCTGATTTTATTTTCTCTCTCTTTTAAGTTGTGATTTTCTATCTGATGATTTGGATGACAATGTTTATGTGCTGAATTCTGTGTTGTTGTCTGGCTTGGATACACTGGCTCCCTTGAAATCACGATCTGTTTCTTTTGCACGCTCTGCTCCTTGGTACAATGATGATCTGCATGCTATGAAGGCCTTGTGTCGCAAAATGGAGTGTAGATGGCGCATATCAGGTTTAACTGTTCATCAACAGGCCTGGAAAGATGGTTTACTTGAGTATAGGGCTGAAATTGTGTCAGCTAGATCTGCTTATTTTTCTCAAATAATTGTCAGTAACCAGAGAAACCCTAAACAACTGTTTTATTCAATCAACAAGCTGCTTAAAAATCAAAGCCTTTCCAATGTTCCTGCCTCATCTCACCTTTGTAATAGGGTTTTGGAGTTTTTTACCACCAAAATCAATAATATACGTAACCACATTGTTACCACTCATACTCTTGCTGCCTCCTCCTTGAATATCTCTGCATTCTCTGGTATCTCTCTCTCTAAGTTTGCAATTCATGACTCCCAGTCTTTATGCAATATGGGACTTGAATATGGTCAACCTCAACTTCTAGAGTTGATCCAATACCATCTTGTCTTTTTAAATCATGTTTTGACACCTCTCCTGTTGTCCTGAGAATTGTCAATAACTCTCTGTGCATTGGTGTTGTGCCAGCAGCACTTAAAACTGCTGTCACCCCAGTACCAAAAACTAACAACAAGGACTTTGAAAATTCAATTAATTTTGTCCCATCTCTAATCTTCCGTTCCCAAATTTTTAGAACAAACAGTGGCGTCTCAACTGCTTTCTCATCTTTCCTCTAATAAACCTTTGGAGCCACTTCATTCTGGATTTCGTAAACTCCATAGTACTTAGACAGCACTAGTCAAAGTCATTAATGATTTGTTAATGGCTTCTGATTCTGCCCATCTATCCATACTGATACTTCTTGATCTTAGTGCCACTTTTGACACTATAGATCATTCTATTTTAATCACCCGCTTAGAGACTATCTTTGGAGTTTCTGGTTCTGCATTAAAGTGGTTTAAGCACTACCTATCTGATCGCAAGCAGTTTGTTGTGATGGGTGACTGCAAGTCTGAGGTCGGTGTTCCCCAGGTATCCATTTTGGGCCCTTTACTTTTTAGTATTTACATCTTCCCATTTGGCCAACTTATAAGAACTATTGGTCTTAACCTTCATTTTTATGCCGATGACGATCTATATGCATTCAAAACATGATATCAATATGCCTGTGTCTTTTCTTTCTCAATGTTTTACTGAGATTAAGAAATGGATGTCTGAAAATTTTCTCTGTCTAAACAGTGATGCTTATCGGTTCACCTCATCAGTTGCGTAAAGCAGAATCTATAAACTTGAGTGTGGATGGCTCTGCTTTGCAATTCCAAACCAAACTATAAAACCTGGGGGTGATATTTGATGCCAATTTAACTTTTAAACATCATGGTTGTAACACTGTTAAAGCATAATTTTTTAATCTCAGAAACATTGCCAAATTATGTTCTATGTTGACTTTCTCTGTGGCTGAAAAGTTAATCAACACTTTTGTTTTTTTCACGTATTGATTACTGTATTGGCTTGCTGGCTGGAGGTTCTATTGCTACCCTAAGTAAATTACAGTTGGTACAAAATTCAGCTGCTAGAATTCTGACTAGAACCAGTAAAAGGGACCACATTACACCTATCTTGGAAAAATTGCACTGGCTTCCTCTTAGTTTTCGGATAGATTTTAATATTGTCATGCTCACTTATAAGTACTTGAACAATTTGGCCCCTCAATATTTGTGTGAGCTTTTAACCCCCTACGTTCCGACACGTGCTCTACGCTCTTTTGATGCTGGTCTTTTAACTGTCCAAACAACACGACTAAAAACCAGGAGTAATCAGGCTTTTTCTATTCTGGCTCCTAAATTGTGGAATTCCCTGCCCTCTGAGATTAGGAATGCAGAATCCCTTGGTGTTTTTAAATTGTCACTAAAAACATACTTTTTTAGGGTAGCTTTAATGTGATTCATGTGATCTCTTGACACCATAGTTATCTTGGTTTTTATTTTTATTGCTTATTTAGTTTTTACTGTCTGGACTCTCGTGTGTATCGTTTAATTTCATTGTTTTAATGTAAAGCGCTTTGAGATGTTACTTTTGAAGGCGCTACATAAAATAAAGCTTATTATTATTATTATTATTCAGGTGCTGCAGATAATAAAGCTGGCAAACAGTGGGAACACAGTAATCTGGACAAAGGTAAGCTGCGCTCCACCTAGCTGCTAGTTTAGTAACCGTTAGTGCTAAAAACCATTCACACAAGTAATACTTTTAACTATGTGTTTCAAAAGTGTAATTAGTAGCTGTCAACGCTCCTGTTTTTTATGGATTTCTCACGTATTTGAGCTCTTTTCCCGCTTTTTTCCCGTTTTAGTATTTTCCTGTAAAACATCCCGTATTTGATCCCTAGCTTCACACAACTCGCTTAGTAAATGCAGAAGTTTTGTAGTACGAATTTTTGCTGTCAGCAGAGAGATAGCAACAGAAAGATGAATGTTGAAATTTTCCCGTATTTTGGGTGAGTGACCCGGGAATTTTCCATATTTTCAATGTTCATTTGCTGGTTTTCCTGGTAACACAATCAAAATTATCATCCCATAGCAGAAGTGTTGAAAACATATAGAACCATAATGTTGTGTTTTGGTTGTGCTGTTTGTTTGCACGCACATTCATGTGTAACGTATGTATGTGGTGTGGCGGTTGAAGGAAAGAAACAATTAATAAAAAGAAAATTGTTTACTTACCAGAATGAAAATGCAGGGAACACACTCTCATCGACATCGGGATACTGTGGAAGGTTATATTTGGTCATCTTACAGCCGCGATCCAAGCGAGCCGACGACTCCTTGTTATCTCGCATACTTGGTCTCCCTGGTTGCACCTCCAAGCAGGAAAACGGTGGAAAGTTCATCCATTTCAGACCTTTTTTCCATGGCAATTATATGTTGTGCTGTTACACCCCACAATACAGCATTGGTTTACCATGGTTGAAATAGTAAATAAGACACACGACTGAGAGGGACGCTACGTCTCTAAACAGTGCGCAGTAGACCGAGTATTGGTAAAAAAGGCAATCAACATGGCGGCCATGCCAAGTAATGCAGCATGACGCCCAAGCCCTATTGAAGTTCTCAACTATGGATGACTTGTCAGTGGTGATGGCTCTAAGGCTAGATAGTACTGTGGGCAGCTGGGCGGCAGTGTTTTTATTCTCCATGGACTTTACTGTGTACCAGAACCTTTTGGAATTAGTGCTACAGGAAGCAAATTTCTGTTTGAAGAAGCTAGTCTTAGCATTTCTTATCGCCTTTGTGTACCTGTTCCTGGTTTCCTTGAAAAGTTGCAGGTCGCATGGATTATTCAAGGCTAGAGCAGTACGCCACAGAATGTTTTTATGTTGGCTCAGGGCACTGAGTTCTGGAGTGAACCACGACCTATATCTACTCTTTGTTCTAAACTTTTTGAAAGGGGCATGCTTATTTAAAACCGCCAGAAAGGCATTCTTAAAGAAAGACCAGGCATTCTCTACTGATGAGATAAGGTCAATATCCTTTCAGGGTACCTGGGTATAGATGTAATAGAAATCCTTGTTAACAGAAATGTTTCAAGGAGCGTTTAACAGTGATCAGGGGAGGTCTATTAACTGCAGGCCCGTTACGGACGCAGGCAATAAGGCAGTGGTCGCTGATGTCCTGGTTGAAGACACCTGAGGTGTATTTAGAGGGCATATTAGTTAGGGCAATATCTATGAGAGTGCCTTTGTTAGCAGATTTTAGGTTGTATCTGGTGGGTTCGTTGCAGTAGCGTAGCCAGAAAAAAATATTTGGGGGTGAATCTAAAAAACTTGCATCGATTTTTCTCTACAAATCAGAGGCCTATACTACGAAGCTATGTTAAACATTTGATTTATGGGTGTGCCAGCTGACCCTTTGGGTGGCACAAGCACACCCTAGCACACCTGTGCCTACGCCACTGGTTCATTGATGATTTGCTTGAGATTGAGTGCATCAAGTTTGGATAATAAATTGATTGAGGCATTGAGCATGTCCCAATTTAGGTCTCCTAATAACATGAACTCAGAGGATAAATAAGGGGCAATCAATTCACATAGATTGTCTAGGGCACAACTGGCAGCTGATAGGGGTCTGTAACATGTGGCTACCTTGAGGGACTTATTTCTAGAAAAGTGGATTTTTTAAAGAAAAAGTAAAAGTGATATTTCTGAGTTTTTTGTGGATTTCCTAAGCCAAGATTCAGACACGGCCTCGGATATCTGGGTTGGCTGAGTATGCAGTGACTAGATCCAATTTCTGAAGAAGGCTTCTGATATTAATATGCGTGAACCCAAGATTTTTACTATTACAAAAGTCTGCATAAGAGAGCCCCTGGGGGGTGGGGATGGCATTATTTACTGTTGGGCCTGGGTTTGGCTCAATACCAGACGAACAGAGTAAAATCAATATGTGTGCGACAGAGTGCTTTGAGAATGGGATGTTCAGAACATTGGGCAGGATGAATAATTTGAGTGGATTGTTGAGCAGTGTGAAATATATTCAGAGCCCTATGGGCAGAACAACTAGGTGTTTAGTAACAGAGAAAGAGAGAGTCTCTGAGGGAACTGGTTGAATCAGATAGACCAGTGAGGGTCTCAGCGAAATTGGTGGGGGGGACAAAGAAGTTACATGAAGTGTACAGAATGGGGCTAGCTGATCTAAAGTAAAATAAGACAGTAAAAGCTAACTCGAATAACAATAAGTGAGGCATGTTGGTATGGGGTGTACAGATGTTGAATGAGTGAGAAATTAATGATAAAATAATATAAACAGATACATACGAAAACTGGTCAGAATTAAATTGTGGAGAGCACTACTTAAACTGCATAGGCTGGTAATGGAGAGAGTCAAGGAAGGTTACCGTATAGTAAAGTGTGTCACCGGTATATATGGTAGGTTAATTGAAGCTGTTCAGATCAGTTCACAGAACGGGGCTGAATGTTTGTGGAGACAGAGTAATTTAATAGGCGTAATGTAATGTGATGTATAGTCCAGCGGCATCCCGGCTGTAGCTTGATGGCAAGAACGGATGTCGGTCTGAACAGGATGTTGCAAGCGGGCCCGCTAGTCCAAGCAGCAGGCTAGAAGTCAGTAGTGGTGCAACGGATCGTCATTGATCCGTGATCCGTTCGGATCAATATCTTCGGTTCGGCACACACGTGATCCTCGGATTGATTACTGAAATAAAAAAGTTTTGCGCATGTTCAGTCCGCTCACAACATGGTCATAGCGAGCGGAGGAACGGAGGAGCTTGGACGTCCCGCGTCATTTAAATCCCCTGTATGGGAGCATGTTGGTTTCCCTGTTAAATATAATGATGAAGGAAAGAGGTTAGTGGATAAAACCGTGACAGTGTGTGGGCACTGTGGCACAAGAAAGCGATATGACAGTGGAAACACATCAAGCATGGCCACGCATTTGAAGCGACATCACCCCAGTGTTTCACTGACAGGAGTGAAAACAAAAGCAGCAAACAACCGCTTATAACCGTGGCATTTAAGCAATTAATCAGACCGGGCTAAAGCCATCACCAACGCTATCGGTGTATTTATAGGTGCAGACATAAGGCCATATTCGGTTGTGCAAAAGGAGGACTTTAAACATGCTGAAAGTGTTTGAGCCACGTTACGACATCCCATCGCATACGGGACATAGCCTACTAAAAGGCTTAATGTGAAAAAACTTAACGTGGTTTTAATGTACCTAAACAATGGTCAATCATCACCAAATTTCTCATGGCCATTTCTTGTTATGAACACTTAAATCTGTCAAAATAACTAACCGAAATCCAATGATTATATAATTAGAAGACAATTATATAATTTCACCTTAAAGTTTTCTTCATTGGCTCCTATGGCGAGGAAAATGCTTAAGGTGATTGAATGTACCTAAACAACGATCAATATTAACCACATTTCTCTCTCATATTGCTCATCATAACCACTGAAAATTATAAAAACAACTAACACAAATTTTATTTTTTATTTTATATTTTTTTTATTATGCTGATCCGAAAAATGATCCGATCCGTGACTCTGATCCGAAAACCGATCCGATCGGTGAGTTTCATGATCCGTTGCACCCCTAGTAGTCAGTGAATCCAATAAGCACTGGGCCGCACTGGAGGATCTCGCCGGCCAGAGTTGCCAGGGTAGCGGTTTTCCCGCACAATTGGGCTATTTTAAAAAAGGAGTTGCGTGAAAAATTACGGAGTTGTGGGTTGCGTTTTTTTGGGCTACATTCATAATGTATCGCGGCCGCAAAAATAGATTGAAACAAAGATTAAATGAAAAGGGAACTATTTTATTAGTGGGTATTGATCCCCGGGAATGAATACTTGGCAACAACCACCTGCTGTTTGCGAGTAGCCAACATCACAAATGAAGCATCATCACGACACGTGTTGTAGAAGCGTCGGTTGAAAAGGCAGCATTCTAAAAACATCAGGTAAATGGGGAAAATATGGAAAGGCATATCGCAACTAATGG
>JACXGM010005907.1:0-33933 GCA_016801145.1 Umbra pygmaea
ATTTTGTTGATTTGAATACCTGTAACTACCTAGCACTGATTTATTGGAACACACAATTGGTTTGGTGAGCTCATTAACCCTTGAACTTCATAGACAGGTGCATGCAATCATGAGAAAAGGTATTTAAGGTGGCCAATTGCAAGTTATTGTTCTCTTTGACTCTCCTCTGAAGAGTGGCAAAATGGGGACCTAAAAAAACTGTATATGTATATATATATATATCTTTTATTGCCTGGTGTGGAACAAAGATTTACAACAATGGATTCAACTTGTGTAGAGTAACTTGACAAGGCTGTCCGTTATCCCTTAATTTGTACACCTAGATTACTGAAACACTGTCAAAATTATACCTTCTGTCCCAATCTTAACTGGATGTGACAAAAAATGCACTGCACATGCCCCTTCAGAGTTTACTTTAAAATTGTTCGAGTAGGTCTTATTTTCACAAGCTCTCAGTCACCTGCATTTTGCAGTGGTTCTGTAGAAATAATGATGGTGGGTTTGAATGTTTGATTGCTTGGTGAAGTGCAAAATTAGTGTATGTGGAGGCTGAAAGGTGTGAATGGCATGAAAAGTATATACTTGCTAAAAACAAACAAATATAAATACAGCATGCTCATATTTACCCTATTTCACACATACACACATACACACACACATACACACACACACACACACACACACACACACACACATACACACACACTAATGTGTATTTTGTTGTGAAATGAATATGTGTTGTTATCATATCATGCTCTAGTTATCTAACTGTCAACCTCTCAGCCCTTGAATCTGAATTACAAGGAGCATGATTATGACAATGGCAATTATTTGATGGCCATTTCCATTTGTATTATTTCACAAATGCACAGGGTCTACAGATGCACATATATACTCACCTAAAGGATTATTAGGAACACCATACTAATACTGTGTTTGACCCCCTTTCGCCTTCAGAACTGCCTTAATTCTACTATTATGCTCTATTGGGTTGAGATCTGGTGACTGTGGGTGCCATTTTAGTACAGTGAACTCATTGTCATGTTCAAGAAACCAATTTGAAACGATTTGAGCTTTGTGACATGGTGCATTATCCTGCTGGAAGTAGCCATCAGAGGATGGGTACATGGTGGCCATAAAGGAATGGATATGGTCAGAAACAATGCTCAGGTAGGCCGTGGCATTTAAACGATGACCAATTGGCACTAAGGGGCCTAAAGTGTGCCAAGAAAACATCATCCACACCATTACACCACCACCACCAGCCTGCACAGTAGTAACAAGGCATGATGGATCCATGTTCTTATTCTGTTTACGTCAAATTCTGACTCTACCATCTGAATGTCTCAACAGAAATCGAGACTCATCAGACCAGGCAACATTTTTCCAGTCTTCAACTGTCCAATTTTGGTGATCTCTTGCAAATTGTAGCCTCCTTTTTCCTATTTGTAGTGGAGATGAGTGGTACCCGGTGGGGTCTTCTGCTGTTGTAGCCCATCCGCCTCAAGGTTGTGCGTGTTGTGGCTTCACAAATGCTTTGCTGCATATTTCGGTTGTAACGAATGGATATTTCAGTCAAAGTTGCTCTTCTATCTGCTTGAAGCAGTCGGCCCATTCTCCTCTGACCTCTAGCATCAACAAGATATTTTATCCCACAGGACTGCCGCATACTGGATGTTTTTCCCTTTTCACACCATTTTTTGTAAACCCTAGAAATGGTTGTGCGTGAAAATCCCAGTACCTGAGCAGATTGTGAAATACTCAGACCAGCCCGTCTGGCACCCACAAGCATGCCACGCTCAAAATTGCACCATTCTTTCCCATTCTGACATTCATTTTGGAGTTCAGGAGATTGTCTTGACCAGGACCACACCCCTAAATGCATTGAAGCAACTGCCATGTGATTGGTTGAGTAGATAATTGCATTAATGAGAAATTGACCACAGGTTCCTAATAATCCTTTAGGTGAGTGTATATGAAATAGATTTGTTCTGCATATTTGACACCATTTGAGAGCATATACAGTAGTAGCATGAAATAAGGATACCGGACGTGTCACTCAGGATTCTCCTCTCACTGGAATTCATAGCAAACAAACATTTCCATAGACTCCAGAAAAGAAAAACGGACATAACATTCTGCAAAAATCCATTATTCATGTGTTGAATATGTTGGTCTAGAAGAGTTAAGCATCACTTGAAAAAACAGAGAAATATTCAAAAAATTACACCATCCTGGCATCTTAATCCAGTTTGGAATTACCACAATAAGTAGTCAGAAAATCATGTCATATCAACTGAAATGAGAAAAGCCATCTATCGCTCCTATAATAATAGTATAATTATAATGAAAAATGTAGCAATAGTTATTAGTTTACTGATTCAGATTTACATGCATTTAAGGTGAATATAGATCTATTTAAGGTGTATGTGCATATAAAGTGTGTATATAAATGTGTATATAAAGGCATGTTAATTGTAAATGTGTAATTCTGAATATCTTAGTTTACCTGGTCACGGCCGAAGGATCAGCCATTATTGATGGTGACCCTGGAGCAATTAGGGTTAAATGGTACTAGGCTGTGTGACCAATCGTGTTGCTCCCCTGACATGAGTGACACCTGAATATCCCTGGAGAGGCTCCTGAATGTTGGAAACAGGATTCAGTCCATGTTCAATCTAAAACACCCTGAAACCCGTCAGAATATCTTAATGGACAGCAAGCAGGGAGCTCTGATAGAGATAATTTAGTTCTGTTACATTAAAATATACTTATTAATATAATTTAAAAAAAAATCTAATGTTTTTTATTAAGTTTATTGCACTGATCATATTTTGTTGTTACAAAGACTAATGGATGGCTAAGCTTTATGAATGTCTGTGCTCTGCAATACTGTCACAGTTTCCCTTGTGTATACGTTTCTTGTTGTTAATTTTTCATTCCACTTTCCCTTGTGTCTGTTTCTTGTTTAGTTATTCAGTATTGTGGTCATTGATGCCCTCTAGTGTTTTCATGTTGTATGTTCCATAGATCTATAGTTTCCAGCATTCTATTCGTTGTACATCTATGTGTGTGTAATTAGTGTCTTCAGCTGTAATCAATTAGCTCTTGGTCTACCATTATATATACTCCTGTGTTTGTCTTGTGAGTGCCGGTCATTGTTTTTCTGTCTGTGAGGTTAATGCTACATGTACCCAGCTTTCGCTAAGTCTTCTAGTATTCCTTTGTTAGATCTTTGTTGTTTTATAGTTACCAGTTTCCAGTTGAGTTAGTGTTAGTTTTGTGATTGCTGTTCTTTGTGAATACTCGTAGTTACTTCTTTTGTATTGGAAAATAAATATCACATTTGGTTTCTGAGAACGCATCTGCCTCCTGCCTAAGAACGCATCTGCCTCCTGAAATGCGATTTGCACAACGATTATACATTTACAGCCTACGTGCTGAATGGCTTATATACAATGTACAGAGCTTACGCATAAATACTCAAGCATGAATACACTCTTCTCACACTCATATAAGACTTGGACGTCTTAACTCCCAAAACAGAATTACAATGAAATGCGCCCTCCTCTCATTCACCCGGACTAATATAGGGACTGATCTACAGCTGAACGTTATCTGGTAATTAGGCGTGATCATTCCCTACTAGTACCAGGTGAACAAGGGGGAGGCACACATAATACACAACACAGAACCACAGTGTAAAACACTGAATAATATAACCCACTAAAGAAAATGGCACTATTCAATAACCCCACAAACACAATACATATAAACATATATATTAATGATCTCAGGTCACGCTTATCTCTGCCACACCTGGCATTAAGTCCAGCCAAGGTGTGACATACGGCCATATATTTCATACATATATTTACATATTTGATTTTGGCCATTTTCAAATATGTTTTAATATGTCTAAAATATATGTAAATATATTGACATACATCAAGCAGTCGTGGACGGTGCAGTGGCATTTGGGTATGCACTGGCAGTCTGCCATCAACATTGAAAATACTTTCACAGGTCCGGTATAAGGAGAAATCCTCAAAATAAAAGTCCATCACACGCAATTATCTTGCGAACCCTACATGCTAGCAACTAATGTTTGGTACCGTTAGAAAGGGGAGAGTCTCATGTAAATAATGAGTGGTAGAGTGTCAATGTGGGTTCCTTAGAGCCTGAAATATCACACCTCAAATTCTTTAGACTGTCTTTGTTTTGCTAAAAACATTATAGACAGGAATTAGGAAGTGAAAATGACAAACTAACAACTCTGCAATAATGTAGGCCATCATCCTGCAAAAACCAACAATTTCTGGAAGGGATAAATAGCTGGGTTTTAACAAACATATAGGAAAATAGTGAGGAAAAGTGGATCATTATACTGAAAATTATACTGAAACTGAAAAATGTGCAATGCTGCTTGACAATGACTAAAGTCAAAACCTTGTAGTTTAGTAAACATTCCAGTACTGGCAGCTGTAGGATACTGTGAATAAAGGGCCTTATTAAATGGAAATGACTGATCATACCCAGTTGTTGTTTTTGCTTACAATGCATTTTATTAAAATTATGCTAATATATTTGTACAATTTACAAAGATTGACTCTTGTTTGTACAAGATAGTCATTGTCTTTTTCACAGTAGTTAATGTAATGCAATATGGCCTAAACTGGTGGTTATTTTTTGGTTTGTTCCATTGCCAACAATAGTTATAAACTCACAATAACAAGGAGATTCTCATAAAACATGTCTTGAAGGTTTATTCCATGATGTGTTGATGAGAAGTGCTTAAAATACTGAATAAACACATTTCATTATCTTAACATATTATATTACATGTTATTACACTACTCAAATGTGATCTGAATTAATGAACTAATCATATGAAATACTTTTGTCTTTACATAGTTGAATGTGCTGACAACAAAATCACACAAAAATTACCAATGGAAATCAAATTTATCAACCCATGGAGGTCTGGATATGGAGTCACACTCGAAATCAAAGTGGAAAACCACACTACAGGCTGATCCAACTTTGATGTAATGTCCTTAAAACAAGTCAAAAGGAGGCTCAGTAGTGTGTGTGGCCTCCAGCATATGGTCTCACAAGGGGTCTGAGGATCTCATCTTGGTACCTAGTGGCAGTTAGGCTACCTCTGGTGAGCACATGGGGGCTGTGCGGCCCCCCAAAGAAATGCCACCCCACACCATTACTGACCCACCGCCAAACCGGTCATGCTGTAGGATGTTGCAGGCAGCAGAACATTCTCCACGGCGTCTCCAGACTCTGTCACGTTTGTCACATGTGCTCAGTGTGAACCTGCTTTCATCTGTCAAGAGCACAGGGCGCCAGTGGCGAATTTGCCAATCTTGGTGTTCTTTGGCAAATGCCAAACGTCCTGCACGGTGTTGGGCTGTAAGCACAACCCCCACCTGTGGACCCCGGGCCCTCATACCACCCTCATGGAGTCTGTTTCTGACCGTTTGAGTGGACACATGAACAGTTGTGGCCTGCTGGAGGTCATTTTGCAGGGCTCTGGCAGTGCTCTTCCTCCTCCTTCTTGCACAAAGGCGGAGGTAGCAGTCCTGCTGCACTCTCAGAAAAAAAGTACAAAACACTACCTTTAAGGTACAAAAGCTTGTCACTGGGGTGGTGACAACCCTCATAGGTACATTTTTGTACCTTTAGTAAGAGGAAGCGCTTGAATAATTGTTACTTCAAGGAACATTTTTGTACTTTAAGGGAACATTTGCTATGTTTGTACCTTAGGGAACAAAAATTGACCTGAATTGTACCTCATTTTCTGACAGTGTGCTGGGTTGTTGCCCTCCTACGGCCTCCTCCACGTCTCCTGATGTACTGTCCTGTCTCCTGGTAGCACCTCCATATGCTCTGGACACTACGCTGACAGGCACAGCAAACCTTCTTGCCACAGCTCGCATTGATGTGCCATCCGGCAAAACACCACCAGCATTCAAAATTGACCAAAACATCAGCCATGAAGCATAGGAACTGAGAAGTGGTCTGTGGTCACCACCTGCAGAACCACTCCTTTATTGGTGGTGTCTTGCTTTATTGGGGGTGTCTTCCCTATAATTTCCACCTGTTGTCTGTTCTATTTGCACAACAGCATCTGAAATTGATTGTCAATCAGTGTTGCTTCCTGAGTGGACAGTGTGATATCACAGAAGTGTGATTGACTTGGAGTTACATTGTGTTGTTTAGATCTCCACTTTATTTTTTTGAGCAGTGTATTATGATATTGTGGGGAACGCAAGTTATATATTTCAGTAACCTATTCAGGACACATTTTGAGAAATCCTATACATATGTATCTACATATATTTTTTGCATGATTTTTCCGTGTGGGAAACTGCAGACCATTGTGTAAACAAAATTGAAATACTGCCTCTCATTAACAATGAAGATTTCAAATAGCCATTCTTACAATTAACAGCTTGTAGTGAAAATTTTTTCACTAATAAACAAGATTGTAATGTAAATGCAAATGAAGACATATTTGCAAAAAGAACACTCAAATATGTTATGTAATTATATTGGAAGGTTATGTAATTCATCCTCATTAATAATACAGTAAACAGAACAAAATCATGTTTAAAACTGATATTATTGTCCATGTCTCCGTCTGGCAGAGTGGACAGATAATAGATAGATAGATAGATAGATAGATAGATAGATAGATAGATATTTTTTATTGTCCTTTGGGGAAAGTTGTTTTCATAGTACAAATGTTGTCATTTACTACAGAATCAGTGTTCATATATGCTTTTAGTTCATATTATTTTTAAATGTGTTCCATCGTGACGCATGTCTTAACCATTTTGAAAGGTGCAAGAAATTCCATTTGCGCAGAAATATTTCAAACAATTACATTAATACCGACATCTGTAGCTTATCAGATACAATCAAATGGATAGTTATAAAAAGCCATGCTATCACAATGCGTAATGACGCACAATGGCTGATCTTGAGCTGTTAGAAAATGTGGCAAGTGGAAGGATTCGGAGTGGCTTTAGAGCTGCTTCCTCGGGCCGTCCTGTTGGACTTCTGTGCTCTCTTGGGTCTTGCGTTATAGAGGAGCACTCGTAGAATCCATGCCGTGTCCCATTTCAAGTCTTTACAACACTAGGATTTCTGGTGACTGGAACTTTCCAGAGGGATTTGGTTGACAGCTCGGGGATATCTTACCCAACCCTTACATGTTAGTAGATATAATAGGGTTGTCGCATAATTACACAAACTTTCCATACACGGTGGGTGAACAGGCAACAAAAAATCACAATATGCAGACCGGTTTTCCGAATGTAGTCAGTGCTATTGACTGCACTCATGTTGCCAGGGGTTAAATTGGGATTTGTTATGTGGGGGGGCTCTCCCTAGGGTGGTCCGAGGCATTTTTGAAAAAAAATGTTTTTGAAAAATAATCCATTAAATGGCATTTTCTGGAGAGTTTTGTGCAAAGAAATTAAGAAATTGAGTCTTACATGATATGTGCAAAACTGCAACGTTAACAACCAGTATCAACATGTATTAGGGCATTTAGCATTTACAGTACATTACTGTTAATTAGTCATCACTTGATTACACATTTTATTTCCTTCTTATGATATAAGAAAGGAGCCATACAACATAATCTGCCACATGAAGAGACAGTGCAGCATATGGACAGTAGCAACAGATGAGAACATTTGGATCTGTGGTGACCAGGTTCACCTCACACAAACTTCCTTCTCCCATTCTCTCTATTTACTATTACTACAACACACACACAGAGACACACGCACACACACACACACAAAGGCAAACAAACACACACATAGTCTAACCAGGACTCAACAAACACTATTCGACACTATTACTTGATTGGTAAACAAGTATGTAGTTTTGTATATTGGCTCCAGTGGTTGCCTCATTACAACCTGCCTATTATTAAGGTATAAAAATATTGATAACACTGGTTAGTTGTACAATCAACATTTGGATTTATTTGTGTTTTACCTTTATAATTTGGATTTCACATTTCATACAAATTCTTCCCATAATGGCTGGTATGAAAACACCTCAGCATTAGTCTGCCTTTTCTTACAGGCCAGGTGCTCTGAAGATCTCCTCCTTGCTACATTTAACAAAGAGTCAAATGTATTCCTTATGGTCCATGGTTATTTATGCTCGCCTTTACCTGTTAGACCAGCACTCCCATGGGCGCAAATATGGGCGCAGGTGCATTTGCTATTTAAACAACACGGGCGCCTGAAAGGAAATTGACAACTGCGTTGGTCTTAAAAAAAACTAACAAAGACACTTGCATTCAGACTTTGCGCTTCATTGCGGCGGGCGCAATATAGGGCAATATTAACAAATTAAATGTGCTGTCCCTTATTCATAGTTTTAATAATATGGTGATTTGTTTATGTCTCATTGGGGGGAAAATGCCGGGCACCCCTGCTGAGCAGGTGTCTCACTCCTCCCAACACCTCAATTCTGCCTTGAACGCGCGTCTATTTCACTTCAAACACTCGCTTTATTTGCGCGTCCTATTCGATTTGGACAAGCGAGTGGATTCAAATTGTTCAAGCGTCTAACTAGACGCGATAGAAGCAAATTTCACGCTCAATTAGCATTCGGTCTGAACGTAGCATAAAACCTACCTTGATGCGCAATGCGCGAGTGGTGCGCAATGGTCGACTGACAACGAGATTAAGCAGCTGAACAAGAATACGGCCGTGTTCTGATTGTTCTCATCTCAGCTCCGCCGAGACAAAATAGACATGCCAAATAAAAAAAATAAAAAAATATTTGTCAGAAATATCATGTTTTCAAAAGCATCACTTTAATCAAATTTATGTGATTTATTTCTAGTAGGCAACTGACTGCAAGCAGGCACATCCGAGCAGGCTTATGTGCCGGAGCTGAGCCGGCTGAATTTAACCACTGAATGTTGCCATAAGGGCACCGAATGAGAATGCAAATGTTTTCATTTTAATTCCATCAATGTCCAAACATTTTGTGATACAGACATGTTGCTCACTAATATAACAAATGTTCCGCGACTCGTGGCAGACATACTTTAGCGATTACACTTTTTGGCATCGACTAAATATCTGACCACTTTTTTATTTTGGCCATGGTCTGACTTTTTGAGGCTGCAGCATTCACAGCGTCTCTAACCTTTTGCCACTCCAACACATTTTTGGCATTAGTGATGCCCACACAGTGCCCTCCAAACAACATTTTCCTCCTCTTTCCACCTCTCCAACGTAAGTTTTACTTCAAATTGAGTGAAGTTCCTTTTTTTGATTTTCCTCCATGTTTGCCATGATGTCTCAATCAATGAATATTAATTTGGGGGTGTTTCACTGACTATTTATGGCCAGTTATGGGTGTGAAATGAAACCGCAAAAGCTGTGCCACATTTAGAGTTGGTTGTGATTTATAAAGGGAAACTGGCATAGGATGTGTGTGCTCACGGTTTTATAAATCAGAATATTTTTGTGCGTACGCACGTCCTATGTTTTGTCCATACACCACTTCTTACGCAAATCCACTGCAAAGTTTTTGTTAAGAGAAAAACCTCTTGCCATGGGAGATTCCAAGTCACAGTACAGCTCACATAGCACGGCGTTCGTGGTTCAACTGGTCGAGTCTGTTTTCCCAAGATGGCGCCTGCCTGTATATGCGAATGGTCGACTCGGTACCCAGGTGTTATTAACTTCTAGGTTAATTTTGCGCCAGAATTGTACTTTAAATCTGTATCTAATGAAGCAAGATAAGGCGTATAGCTCTCTGCCGATATTGTGACCCCTTAAAGGTTATGGTGTATTATTACTAGCTGGTAGGCCAAAATCCTTACGCTAGATTCAACTTCCCCGTAGTGACTGACAGGGCCAAGAATTCTCATTGAATTCTGGACCTTGTGGTATTTCAAGTGTAAACTGATACAGAAGTGCCTGAACTGTGCTCTCGTCTGTTTTCGGAAAACATTGCAGAAAACCATTGTACATTACATAAATCTACATTACCACTCTAGGGTAACGTTTTTGAATACTATATAAACATTTGGGTAACACTTTATTTTGAGAGTCCAAAAAGTGTATCTGTAGATGCTCTACAGATTATCTGCAGACTATCAACAACATTTTAACAAACTATCTACTAACCATAATCGTAACCTTAACCCTTCCCCTAATTTTAAGCCTACCCTTAAGTCACTGAGGTAGTCAAACAACTACACAGTGGCAAAAAAGGGCTGCGCTTTGTCACCAATCCTGTTTGTAGTATTTATGGACAGGATATCGAGTCGGGTGGGGATGGGTTGCAGTTTGGTGGGCTGCGGATCTCATTGCTGATTTTTGCAGATGATGTGGTCCTGATGGTATCATCGGCCTGTGACCTTCAGCACTCACTGGATCGGTTCGCAGTCGAGTGTGAAGCGGCTGGGATGAGGATCAGCACCTCTAAATCTGAGGCCATGGCTCTTAGCAGGAAACCGATAGAATGCCTACTCCAGGTAGGGAATTAATACTTACCCCAAGTGAAGGAGTTCAAATTCGCGAGTGAGGGGACAATGGAGTGGAAGATTGACCAGAGAATCGTCGCAGCGGGGGCGGTATTACACTCAATTTATCGCGCCGTTGTGACAAAAAGAGAGCTTAGCTAGTGGATAGTTTTTGTTCCTACCCTCACCTATGGTCATGAAGGCTGGGTCATGACTGAAAGAACGAGATCCAGGGTACAAGCGGACGAAATCGGTATCCTCAGGAGGGTGGCTGGTGTCTCCCTTAAAGATATGGTGAGAAGCTCAGTTATCCATGAGGATCTCAGAGTAGAGCCATTGCTACTTTGCGTCAAAAGGAGCCAGTTGAGGTGGTTTGGGCATCTGGTAAGGATGCCCCCTGGGCGCCTCCCTAGGGAGGTGTTCTAGGCACGTCCAGCTGAGAGGAGGCCTTGGGGAAGACCCAGGACTAGGTGGCGGGATAATATCTCCAACCTGGCCTGGGATCGCCTCTGGATCCCCCAGTCAGAGCTGGTTAATGTGGCTCAGGTAAAGGAAGATTGGGGTCCCCTGCTGGAGCTGCTGCCCTTGCGACCCGACCCCGGATAAGCGGATGAAGATGGCTGGATGGACTCTGGAATGGTTCTTTAACTTTTGTCAACACTTAACTTTTTCCACCACCCTTTTAGATATATAAAGATGGGTACTGCATTGCTAAACTGATCTATTTTTTGTAGATCAATAATAGGTACAGTACACCTTGCGAGTACCCGGTTGGTCCCAATTTTTCAGTTAAAATTCAACAAGGTGCTGGAAATATTCCTCTGAAATTATAGTCCATATTGACCTTAATGCATCACACAGTTGCTGCAGATTTGTTGGCTGCACATCCATGATGTGAATCTACTGTTCCACCACATCCCAAAGGGGTCAATTGGATTCTGGTCTGGTGACTGTGGAGGTCATTTGAGTACAGTGAACTCATTGTCATGTTTTTTACCTATATGTTGAATATTTAATTGTGACAACACCAGATCCTGTATTTGTATTCTTTTTTAATTGAATAATGTGCTTGAGATATATTTTTGGCTGCGTTCAATAACGTTACCCTACCGGTAGGTACACACTGTTCACGATGGAAGCGATGGCTCAGTTCATTTCAATGAAGGCAAGTGAGGCAAGCAAGTGGCAACAGGGTGAATAGAAAAGCCAGCCCATCTGGTACCAACACCTATGCCACATTCAAAGTCACTTAAATCACCTTTCTTGCACATTCTGATGCTTGGTTTGAACTTCAGCAGATCGTCTTGACCATGTCTACATTACTAAATGAAAAACCTTTATAAGAGTGTTTTATAGACAAAACAGGTGAAATAAATAGATGGACAGAAAAGAAAAAAGATTAAGAGGGATAAAAATAAAGCAAACTCCACTTCCTCTCCACTCACATGCTTACCGGAAACTTAATCACAATCATGAAAATCAAAGATGTTGATAGAATCAAATATCCCCTAATAACTTTAACAGAGAGGGAAAAATACTTCAAATTTAGTGTATTTTAGAGTCTGTTTTAGAGGGCTTTTCAGAACTAAAGGTATATGTACCCTATTCAGTATGGATTGTAAGACGTCTCCAACATCATGTCTGTGCTGGGTCCAGTAACGCCTATGTCTGAATATCTACAGTACTAAAGTGTACGTGGGCTTTCTGAGTGTCTACAGTACTGATGTACGAGGGCTTTCTGAATATATACGGTACTGATGTACGAGGGCTTTCTGAATGTCTACGGTACTGATGTACGAGGGCTTTCTGAATGTCTACGGTACTGATGTACGAGGGCTTTCTGAATGTCTATGGTACTGATGTACGAGGGCTTTCTGAATGTCTACGGTACTGATGTACGAGGGCTTTCTGAATATCTACGTTACTGATGTACGAGGGCTTTCTGAATGTCTACGGTACTGATGTACGAGGGCTTTCTAAATGTCTACGGTACTGATGTACGAGGGCTTTCTGAATATCTACTGTACTAATGTAGGAGGGCTTTCTGAATGTCTACGATACTGATGTACGAGGGCTTTCTGAATGTCTACGGTATTGATGTACGAGGGCTTTCTGAATATCTACATTACTGATGTACGAGGGCATTCTGAATGTCTACAGTACTGATGTACGAGGGCTTTGGAAACAAACAGAGTGCAGTGCATCTATCCATGACAAGAGAAGGAAAAGCAATACTCCTAGGTTTTCATATGAAATTGTAAACTATCATTTTCTTATCATGAATTCCCTTTGAGCCTGATACCCCCAATATCAATAAGTCCTTCCCCCGACATGTCCTTCTGTTGATGAAAAAACTATTCTAACAGCTGATGTGACCCGAGGTCCGATGACTCTCACACATTTTTATTGTTGTGTTGTTATGTTGAAACCAAACCCTGGTAGGCTCACACCCAGGAAGTGCAGGACAAGACAGCAAAATGTATCATGCCCTCTGAGGGTGTCACCGTCTGCCTGCTTTGTTTGGTAGCAGACACAGAGACGACATCTAAAAGGTGTCCAGCAGACATTTTTGTCAGCAAGACAGACACAAATCGATATCCTGTGAAAGAGGTAGCAGAAGGAGGGGAAGTGAAAGAGAGGAGGGCCCCGTTAGCAACAAGCTACTATTAATTAATAGAGTGTGTCTCTGGAGGGGCAGATTACAGGATATGACTCCCTGGGTCTGCAGCATTCATTAGCTTCTAGCCTGACATAGAGTAGATATTTTACACCATGAAACCACACACAAAGACAACAATCAACAGCACCACAAATATTTTGTTTCACTGTTTATTTCAGATTTGGTGAGTGTTTTATGTGTCTCTATCGCCATTCATAGCTATGTAATAACTAGTAATTGGTAATAATTAACCATATGAATAATTTCAGGTATAAATTGAAAACGCAGATAATCTAATTTCACAATTACTTGAAGAATCAATGAGCCTATCTTGGAAATAAGGGTCATGATGTGGCGTTTGTCTACATGCATTAGGATGCCTCACTTTGTTAATGAGCATTGAAAAGGCCAAGTGACCATCAGCCTGCAGAGCTTGTCGTACACAGCCTGGTGTCAACAATACTTCAGCTGCTCCTCCTGGCAAGAGGATGAGGATGCTCAGTCCATAAAGAGAGACAGACATAGTGCTGTGAGTGGTCCCATTAACACCAGTGGCTCGTTCAAAGCCTCACCATCACAGCTCCATTTGAATGCAAACGATGTTCAAAGGGTTAAGCAGCATTTGGATCCGTTGTTAATCCAGCCATTTAAACTGTGTTGGTCAGATGAGCTAATCAGATTCCCAGTCCTCCTGTTTTGACTGTACACCGCAAGGCCTTTGAAATCCACTGCCTTAACAGCCACACCCTAATACTGAAATGCAGCCGTGTGTTTAGTAAGTGTGTTTACTTGGTGTTGCCTAGAGCTCTCTGTTTGTCTGCAGTGAGGCTGGAGCTCTTGGGGCCTCGGCCAATTCCCTGTCTGTTCCCCATCTGACCTCCTCCCTGGCCTGCCAGTGGTGACCCTGTGGACAGCCAGAGCCCTGGAGGCAGCCAAAGGCCACGTCACAGTGATTTGCTGTCACACCATTGTGAGAAAACTTCAGACTGTCTGGTTACAGGCTCCATTCATACGGCTCCCGTCTGCAGTCTAATACGCACCTCTTTCACACCTGACAGTCAACCTTACAAAACTGGTAAGATTGCTACAGCAGTGTATGTGTGTGCATGTGTTTGTCCAGATCTCTACAGCAATGTGTGTATGGGTGTGTGTCCGGCACATTCCTACAACAGTTTGTGTATGTGTGTGTGGGTGTGTATGTGTATGTCCAGCAGATTGCTCCAGCCATAGTGTTGTCTGAAGCCAGTTTATTTCAGATGGCTGGGATGGGAGATTGGACAGGGACATGATTACCATCTGTCAGTTTGACAACAAGTCCTGAGAGGAGATGAGGTGGGGGAGGAGATGGTGAAATAAGAGGAGGTTAGCGGAGGAGAGAATGGGAGACAGGAGGAGGTGCTGGGGGATAGAGAGGTGACAGGAAAAGGAAGGTGAATAAAGGCGGTGTGGAGAGAAGAGAAAAGCGGAGGCAGGGGGTGATAGGTGCCAAGAAGGTAAGGTTAGAGGTTAACACATCTGTATGTTGTGAGGAAAATAAATCTAGACACGATGTCTGGCACCCATCTTGACCTCCTGATCCTCTGCGATTGTGTCATCACATGTACGCAGTGACAGAATCAGAAAGACCTGTGTTTGGTTCATCATGGGCAGAGGGAAATAGCAACAGACAGTTGTACTGTGTTTTTCTAATCAACTATATGAGGAAATAAAATCATACAGGTCTATTGTGTTTGTTTAATCACGTGTACGTGGAAAAGTGACAGTCAGGTCTATTGTGCACTTCGTCTAACCAGTATAGGTCTAGGTTAGACGTAGTGCACCATGGTATTTACCTGGGAGTCATTTGCGAAACATCCCATCCCTACAACAGGCAAGGTGTGTTCTCTCTCATATATATATAATCATTTGTGATTTAAGAGGCTGCGGAGCTGGCCATGGTGCTGAATCTACCTGTTGTGGCTTTAAATCACTGGATGGGAGTTGTCAGTTTCGCTCCCTCAAAACTTGTGACATCTGTGGCATTGTACTGTGTGATGAAACTGCATATTTTAGAGTGGCATTTTATTGTGGCCAGCCTAAGGCACACCTGTGCAATAATCATGCTGTCTAATCAACATGTTGATATGTGTCACAGATGTTGTTGTGTAGGAGAGGAACGGAGACCAGAGCAGGGAGGAGCCGTCTTGATGTTTAATGAACAGGTGAAGATGGAAGCGACTGAGCTGCTTCTGTTGATCTATCTCGTGCATTGGAACTGCACAATGTCTATACTATACATACAAGTGCTCTTAACGCAGCACTGACGCGACAGTAATATATAGAGTCCGCCTGGTTCAACAATGAACGTAAACATATTGTACGACACATAACGAGGTGAAGGTTCAATCAAATATGTACACTCACGGAAGAACAACAGCACAGGACTCAGGATGGAATAGCGTTTCCACTTCTCTCCTCCAATACAGGAGTAGTCACTCACAATAATGCGTGCCGAACCTCCTGAACAATGGGATTAAGTAGGCATCTTGATTACTCATCACTAGGGATGGGGATCGTTAATTTTTATTGATATTGATACCATTATTGATACTTTTCTATGATTTGGTGGAAAGACAAGATGAAAACAAATTCTGAATATTAACAGAACTATTATTGCTTTTATTGCAAAAACTGTGAGTCTGTGACTATTTGATTTAATGGTTATCAAAACAACAAAAAGTGCCCAAAGTTTATTTAGGATCACACAATAATGTTAGGCTAATTACATGGGAGTTAATGAAGGACCAATAGATTTCTACCCAACTCGGGGTCGGGGGCATGATCAAATAAAAATTTGCCTCCCTGTGTGTATCTATCAGAGCACTATTTCCTTCTCATAGACAAATAGGCCTGAATATGTGCATATTGTGCATACTTAGATTGTAACAACACATGCATACATGACCATACAGTGCAATTCTTTCAGATTGTACTACCTTAAGTCCAAGTCTCTCCTTTCTATGGGGCACTGCACAGTGTCACTGTGGTCACAGGTCCAACAGCACACAATGAAACCAGCAATCAGTGCTCAGCCTCAGACATTCCAACAATATATCCTGTCTGATAATACCTAATTGTTTCTAATGTAACATCAATATTCTTTGACAGAGCCAACAATAGTTAACTATAGTACAATTCATCAAATAGCATCAGGTTGCTGTCTGTGATTATTTGCTCTTTAGATCAGAAGGTTATTCACATCTTACCTTCTAATGCTGTTGTCTCCTATTTGTTTAGTCCATAAGAGAGTAGCGTCTGGGCCTTAACTGATCAAAGTCTGTCACCAGATTATCCATGTTTAAGGTGTTAACCAGTGTAGACCCACAGCCATAAGCATGAGGTGGAATAATCTGACATCACTCGTTTTTTTATGGATTATTTTGTTGTTCTGCAGCTGTAGGCTCTGTTCCTGACTAGCTAGACTGAGAACAGGACACTGGCACCTGCTCACGAGCTACACCGTCCCAATTGACTGCGTTGTAGACACAACTTTACGTTGAGTGAAAACCCCATCAATTCGATGCTCGTTTAATGCAAACTTGTTAGATTCAGATTTGTCTTCCTGCCCCGAATGGTGTTTAGATTTCACTACGTAATACGTAACTGCAATCTACTGTTACAAACACAGAACAACACTCAAAACGTGCAACATGAACATGCTATGTACTGTACATTATATACATACAGTGTGCGATTTGGTAAAAACAAAGGGCGTAGATAAAAAATCAATTGCTATTTGGTTTTGCGTTTTTGTTATTATCTCTTGTTCGATGCTCGTTTAATGCAAACTTATTAGACTCAGATTTGTCTTTTTGCCCCGAATGATGTTTAAGTTTCACTACGTAATACTTAATTGCAACATACCATTACAAACACATGTACATTATATACATACACTGTGCGATTTGGTAAAAACAAGGGCGTAAAAAAGTCAAACTTGTTTTATTGAGCGCAAAGCAAATCGCTCGAGAATTGTGTTGCGAGGACAAGGGCGTGAGAAAATGATAAGAAGTTGAAGTGAAATTCGTTTTTATTTTATAAATAATAATAATTCCAAGGTATACACAATTGACACACTTGTTCATTAGTCTCGATAGCAGTATCAATAAGCTCTGACCTTATTGATTTTCGGGTTTTGAGAAATTTGGAACCGGGTCTGTAATAGAACCGGTTTCAAGACCCATCCCTACACATTTCGCATCTGTGTGGATAGTTAGCTAGTGCACCATTCATGCGCAATGAGTAACCAAGTGCCTACAGCTCTTCCAGCGCCCTGAGGTCGGCGCCTAACCAAACACATACACACACACAAAACAATACTCAATACAACACAAACATGCCACCAAACATAAAAGTCCATCCATTTCATGACAGTACCCCCTCTCAAAGGGCACTGCACCGGACGTGCCAAAAAAAAGGCAGAAACGCCAGAGAGCAACCCATGTCCCACTAGAACAGAGACGGGCAGGGCGGGAGGGCAGACACCCGGTCCCGTACATACAAAGGCTGACTATCCACTGACTTGGCAGCACCCCACCAGGAAAGGAAGAGGGATCAGCCGGAGGGTTCGTTTCCTCAGCCGACACCGATGGCTCCGTTGCAAACCTCGGTAGTCTCGATGTGGCATCTCCAGCAGTGGCAGCATGGCAGACCCCGGTAGGCCTATGAGGCACCTCTCCGGGTGGCACAAACCCCGGGTGCTGAGGGACCTAGGCTCCTTCTTCACGACAGCCAGCGTGGTGTTTCCTGGATCCCAGCTAGCAGGGCAGATGGAGACGTTGCTTGCAGCAAATTTATTTGGTGAGAGTGCAGGGATCCTCTCCTTGATGTTGTCCCGGACTGTCATGGATGTTATAGACAGCCCAGAACCCTCCCTGCAATCTCCTCTTTGGCACATTATTCTGTCACAGATGTTGTTGTGTAGGAGAGGAAGGCACTTCCCTACATAAAATTTACTCAACATAATCCAATGTACAAATATCACATAAATCCCCCACAATAACCATACACAATCAATAAATCATGAGTTCATTTCAGTTCATAATAATAATACATTTTATTTCTAATATGCTTTTCTTAAACCCAAAGCGTATGATAAACAGAAACAACAAAGGCAATAAAACACTTAAAGAAAAACAGCCTTAAATAAATGTGTCTTAAAAGTTCATACATACATACAATCAATAAATCATGAGTTCATTTCAGTTCATAATAATAATACATTTTATTTCTAATATGCTTTTCTTAAACCCAAAGCGTATGATAAACAGAAACAACAAAGGCAATAAAACACTTAAAGAAAAACAGCCTTAAATAAATGTGTCTTAAAAGTTCATACATACATACCACCCTGGGCTGGATGTGACAATATGCCACACCTATGAGGTGGATTGAATATCTCAGCAAAGGTCTCACTAACACAGATTTAGACAGATTTGTGAACAATATTTGAGAGAAATAGGCCTTTCGTGTACATAGAAAAAGACTTAGATCGTTGAGTTCAGCTCATGATGGAATAGCGTTTCCACTTCTCTCCTCCAATACAGGAGTAGTCACTCACAATAATGCATGCCGAACCTCCGGAACGATGGGATTAAGTAGGCATCTTGATTACTCATTACTAGGGATGGGGATCATTAATTTTTATTGATATTGATACCATTATCGATACTTTTCTATTATATGGTGGAAAGACAAGATGAAAATAAATTCTTAATATTAACAGAACTATTATTGCAAAAACTGTGAGTCTGTGACTATTTGATCTAATGGTTATCAAAACAACAAAAAGTGCCCAAAGTTTATTTAGGATCACACAATAATGTTAGGCTAATTACATGGGAGTTAATGAAGGACCAATAGATTTTTACCCAACTCGGGGTCGGGGGCATGATCAAATAAAAATTTGCCTCCCTGTGTGTATCTATCAGAGCTCTATTTCCTTCTCATAGACAAATAGGCCTGAATATGTGCATATTGTGCATACTTAGATTGTAACAACACATGCATACATGACCATACCGTGCAATTCTTTCAGATTGTACTACCTTAAGTCCAAGTCTCTCCTTTCTATGGGGCACTGCACAGTGTCACTGAGTTCACAGGTCCAACAGCACACAATGAAACCAGCAATCAGTGCTCAGCCTCAGACATTCCAACATTATATCCTGTTTGATAATACCTAATTGTTTCTAATGTAACATCAATATGCTTTGACAGAGCCAACAATTGTAAACTATAGTACAATTCATCAAATAGCATCAGGTTGCTGTCTGTGATTATTTGCTCTTTAGATCAGAAGGTTATTCACATCTTACCTTCTGGTGCTGTTGTCTCCTATTTGTTTAGTCCATAAGAGAGTAGCGTCTGGGCCTTAACTGATCAAAGTCTGTCACCAGATTATCCATGTTTAAGGTGTTTACCAGTGTAGACCCACAGCCATAAGCATGAGGTGGAATAATCTGACATCACTCGTTTTTTTATGATTATTTGTTGTTCTGCAGCTGTAGGCTCTGTTCCTGACTAGCTAGACTGAGAACAGGACACTGGCACCTGCTCACGAGCTACACCATCCCACTTGACTGCGGTGTAGATACAACTTTACGTTGTGTGAAAACCCCATCAATTCGATGCTCTTTTAATGCAAACTTGTTAGACTCAGATTTGTCTTCCTGCCCCGAATTGTGTTTAGATTTCACTACGTAATATGTAACTGCAACCTACCGTTACAAACACAGAACAACACTCAAAACGTGCAACATGAACATGCTATGTACTGTACATTATATACATAAAGTGTGCGATTTGGTAAAAACAAAGGGCGTAGATAAAAAATCAATTGCTATTTGGTTTTGCGTTTTCGTTATTATCTCTTGTTCGATGCTCATTTAATGCAAACTTATTAGACTCAGATTTGTCTTTTTGCCCCGAATGATGTTTAAGTTTCACTAAGTAATACGTAACTGCAACATACCATTACAAACACATGTACATTATATACATACACTGTGCGATTTGGTAAAAACAAGGGCGTAGGTAAAAAAAAGTCAAACTTGTTTTATTGAGCGCAAAGCAAATCGCTCGAGAATTGTGTTGCGAGGACAAGGGCGTGAGAAAATGATAAGAAGTTGAAGTGAAATTCGTTTTTATTTTATAAATACTAATAATTCCAAGGTATACACAATTGACACACTTGTTCACTAGTCTCGATAGCAGTATCAATAAGCTCAGACCTTATTGATTTTTCGGGTTTTGAGAAATTTGGAACCGGGTCTGTAATAGAACCGGTTTCGAGACCCATCCCTACTCATTACACACCTGTGTGGATAGTTAGCTAGTGCACCATTCATGCGCAATGAGTAACCAAGTGCCTACAGCTCTTCCAGCGCCCAGAGGTTGGCGCCTAACCAAACACATACCCACACACATAAAACGATACTCAATACAACACAAACATGCCACCAAACATAAAAGTCCTTCCATTTCGTGACAGTACCCCCTCTCAAAGGGCACTGCACCGGACGTGCCAAAAAAAAGGCAGAAACGCCAGAGAGCAACCCATGTCCCACTAGAACAGAGACGGGCAGGGCGGGAGGGCAGACACCCGGTCCCGTACATACAAAGGCCGACTATCTACTGCCTTGGCAGCACCCCACCAGGAAAGGAAGAGGGATCAGCCGGAGGGTCCGTTTCCTCAGCCGACACCGATGGCTCCGTTGCAAACCCCCGGTAGTCTCGATGTGGCATCTCCAGCAGTGGCAGCATGGCAGACCCCGGTAGGCCTATGAGGCACCTCTCCGGGTGGCACAAACCCTGGGTGCTGAGGGACCTAGGCTCCTTCTTCACCACAGCCAGCGTGGTGTTGCCTGGATCCCAGCTAGCAGGGCAGATGGAGACGTTGCTTGCAGCAAATTTAGTTGATGAGAGCGCGGGGATCCTCTCTTTGATGTTGTCCCGGACTGTCATGGATGTTATAGACAGCCCAGAACCCTCCCTGCAATCTCCTCTTTGGCACATTATTCTGTCACAGATGTTGTTGTGTAGGAGAGGAAGGCACTTCCCTACATAACATTTACTCAACATAATCCAATGTACAAATATCACATAAATCCCCCACAATAACCATACACAATCAATAAATCATGAGTTCTTTTCAGTTCATAATAATAATAATACATTTTATTTCTAATATGCTTTTCTTAAACCCAAAGCGCTACAGTATGATAAACAGAAACAACAAAGGCAATAAAACACTTAAAGAAAAACAGCCTTAAATAAATGTGTCTTAAAAGTTCATACATCCATACCACCCTGGACTGGATGTGACAATATGCCACACCTATGAGGTGGATTGATTATCTCAGCAAAGGTCTCACTAACACAGATTTAGACAGATTTGTGAACAATATTTGAGAGAAATAGGCCTTTCGTGTACATAGAAAAAGACTTAGAACTTTGAGTTCAGCTCATGATGAAATAACGTTTCCACTTCTCTCCTCCAATACAGGAGTAGTCACTCACAATAATGTGTGCCGAACCTCCGGAACGATGGGATTAAGTAGGCATCTTGATTACTCATTACGAGGGATGGGGATCGTAAATTTTTATTGATATTCATACCATTTTAAATTTAGGCAAATATAAAAGTGTTACATTTATATTTTTGTTCAGTGTGTGTGTGTGTGTGTGTATATATATATATATATATATATATATATATATATATATATATATATATATATATATATATATATATATATATATATATATATATATATATATATTATATTATATATACACACCAAGGGCGAAATAATCAGTCCCACATTGGGGGGGACACTGTCAGAGACAGTTGAGGGAATGGGAACTAATGTGTTGGCTCCTGTACACATTTAAATTTAGTGGGAATAATAGTAAAGACATGACATTTAAGGTGTAAAAAATGTATTAGGCCTGTACACAACCAGGCATTATGTTCTTATGTGAGTGGTGTCAAGCAAATGTTAGACTCTCTCTATAATGATTCCAGCATCAGCATAGACTACTTATTCTCAATTGATTGACAAGCAGCCAGTAATATGCCTGCTGAAGACACTTCTATAAGATATACTATTAGCTCTAAATTCTCACCGGCCAAGTTATTAGGTACAACTGTTCAACTGCTCATTAACACAAATATATAATCAGCCAATCATGTGGCAGCAAGTCGATGCATTTACACATGTAGGCATGGTCAAGGTGATCTACTGAATTTCAAACCAAGCATCAGAATGAGGAAGAAATGTAATTTAAGTAATTTTAAATGTGGTCTGGTTATTGGTGCCAAACGGGCTGATTTTAGTATTTCAGAAACTGCTGATCTACTGGGATTTTCGTTTACAGAGAATGGTCAGAAAAAGAGAATATATCAAGTGAGTGGGAGTTTTTTGGAGAAGAAAAATGCCTTGTTGATGGCAGAGGTCAGAGGAGAATTGCCAGATTGGTTTGAGCTGCTAGAAAGGCAACAGTAACTCAAATAACCAGTCATTACAACCAAGAAATGCAGAACAGCATCTCTGAATGCACAACCCATTGAACATTGAAGCAGATGGGCTACAGCAGCAGGAAACTGAGGCTACAATTTGCACGGGCCAACCAAACTTGGACAATTAGGTATTATAGCAAGGTGTACCTAATGAAGTGGCTGGTGAGTGTATACCAACTGTTTTTTGTAATGTATAATTAAGTCCCATGCATAGCTTTGTCATATGGAAAACAACAGATTGTAGGCCAGTAGTCTACTCACCATAGAAAAACTTGAACACTGAGAACCATAACACATGTTACACTAAAAAGGTCCAGAGGGCTATTCTGTACTATAAACAGGATTGTCTGATAGCCATGGTATATGAGACCGTATACCATAGGTATGCAATTACATCAAATTTGACTTCTCTAAACACGTTGGATACCGGTTCATAAAAGCAATAAAGCATGTTGGGGTTTTATTTATATATTGCCAATATACCATAGTTAATCACTGTCTCCAGGCACTCCGCAATGCATCATGCCTTTGAACGGCTCTCAGCAGTGGTATACTGGTGCCTTATAGCAGTATATTATTTATCACTCACCTCAGCATCTTATCTATTGTCCCTCACATCTGACTCTTTTCCTGACTCTTCCTGGACATCCCCTCACAAAAGCAGTTCAGAGTTAATAATGCCAGTATGGTGTCCTGTATTACAGAACATGCAAAGAAAGGATGTCAGCTGCTGCTGTAATTCTCCTGTTCATTATCGTCATGCACTGCTGTATAATTCAATGGCAACTAAATTGTAAATGACTGATAATTATGAATGAAAGAACAAATGTCAGCCCTGTCTGATTTCTAGCGTTTGATCCCTGAATTCAGAAGATAGGAAAGTGGCACAAGACGCTAGCTCAGGGATCTGGGATGTATGGGACTTAAGCTGTAACCTCCCAGAAAGCCTGGCCAGCTAACGATAGAGGCTACAGTATTGTTCTGAACAGGCTTACTAACTTTTAGCTAGCCTGTATTGGATATTAGTTGTCTGTGGCTAGCTTGTCAAATGTCGGATAAATCCAAGCTGTATTATAATTAAATAAATATTGAAAGTCAAAATTCTAGTGAAATGGAAGTCAAATTGCTTAATCATCAGTCGTTATCTTTGAAGTCACCAAAATGTGGGTATTTACCATCCATAAACAAGGTAAAACAAGGTGTCTAATTTCGAGAGGTGTCTGGCTGCAGACCCCACGTGTCAGGCTGCTTCCGTTGCAGGCTCCAGTGTCAGGCTGCCTCCAGTGTCAGGACCGGAAATAACAAACTTTTTGTGCGTAGTTATTTCGATGTAAGCCTTACCCAAACCCTTAAATAAATATCAAAGACAATAAAGCAGTTCTTTATTGAAGAGAACAAAACAGCGGTAATTTTGGAAGTGGGCGTAACTTGAAGGGTCGTGACTTGAAGTCTTGCATACAGATACTATTGGAAAAGTTTGTTATTTCCGGTCCTGACACCGGAGGCAGCCTGACACTGGAGCCTGCAACGGAAGCAGCCTGACACATGAGGTCTGCAGCCAGACCCCCTTGGGAGATTGCTAATTTCTGCTCCGAACTCACCGCGTTTGATAAGACATTAGTAGCTACAACGGTAAAGTGTAAAACATGACATGGATTTCTGGAGAAATCGGTTTCTTCATACAGTACTGTATAAGGTAGGTGGAATGGACTTAGAATGTAGGCTGACCAGACCAGAGTTTGAAATTTTGAGCAGGAGGTGAAGATTAAAGACATGCATGCAATTATTGGGGGGGACAAAATGTCCTCCTTTGAATATTGGGGGGACGTGTCCCCCTGTCCCCCCATACAATTACGCCTATGATACACACTGTATACAGGATCTCACAAAGTGAGTACACCACTCACATTTTTGTAAAAATATGATTTAAACTTTATGTGACTACACAGAAGAAATGACACTTTGCTACAATGTAAAGTAGTGAGTGTACAGCTTCTATAACAGTGTAATTTTGGTGTCCCTCAAAATAACTCAACACACAGCCAGTAAGGTCTAAACCGCTGGCAAAAAAGTGAGTACTCCCCTTTTGTAGTTTATAAACACATTCAATGAGATGCTTTGCTAATGCTCGCACAACATATCTCATATCCCAGATTTGCATAGGTGGGTACCCTTCATCAAAAATCTGGAAAATAGTCTGAAAAGTCATAATTGTTCTATTTATCAGTAAAATAGTCTTAAAAATCATTATTGTTCCATTCACAATGTGTTTGTGATTCTTTACTGGTGATGTGTAATCCTTAATCCATGAAATCTCTACAGCAGATGCTAAAGTCTCACTGAGTTCATGTTCATGTGAAGCTGAATGTTTATTTGTGGCACCTGTTGTTTTGGGGAGGTGTGCTGTTGTTGTACATATAAAAAGCAACTTTCGGTTGCAAAATGTTCTCAAACGTTGCAGACAGAAAATCCATTGCAGAGCTGTCATGAGTATTTACTCTACTTACTTGACAGGCATATTTGTTCTACATAGTATCATTTTATATCATTCTGCTGAATGCACGATAGCTGAACGACCCATAGCTATCTAAATGACCTAGAAACCAGCTCACATACAAACAATAATGAAGCACACACAACCTGGAATGGAGTATATATGAAGGCAAATGTCCGCAACTCAGTAATGCTCCTGTCCTGTGTAATTTTATTATAAAACGCACACATAAACGGACAAAATTTCGATCCTACAAGGATCGTTGTTAGGTCATGACCTGGAAGCAGCGAGTTCAGAGCACCCCGACCCAGAGAAGGAGTCAGACCAGCACCATCTGTTCTGATCTGGTGGGTGAGGACACAAAGGACAATTTGGACTACGATGAGGAGGAGGTTGAGTTTATCATAATGGAGGCACTCGATCGCCTCCACGGTTTCAATGACCAGTATTCCTACCCTCCTTCCATGGGACTGGTTCAATGGGGTTACAGCCCTTTTGGTTTCCCCTACAACATTTGCTGCTGGTCTGACTCCTCGCGGTCGGGTTTCTCGGAACCTCTTGGACTACATTCTGTAACATGCAGCCAAACAAAATGGGACTCCTGTATGAAATGGTGGAAAAAATGTCTGAAATGTACACAGGGTGGTGTCCAAAACATGGAACATACCACCCCAGCCACAACCAAGGATGTTAAAAATGCACATTACGTAACTGCACCTGGGCTTAACCCCATATCCCATTATGGATAAGATCCTATATTTCAATTTCATAAAAAATGTCAAAACAAAAAACTACACTCTTCAAGCTCAGAATTTGAGTCAGGAAGATGCAAATGCCTGTTTAATTTTTGCATGGAAAAATTAGACTTTTGTGGCCTTTCTGGAACAGGTTAATGACGTTTGGAATAGACTTGTGGTTAGCTTCACTTTTTGGCAGCAAGCATGTGGATGAGCGGCCTGTTTTATTAACACTATGGTCTGCTGCTAAAAACAATTGCATATGATACTTGCTGATTTAGATATATACCTGCTATGTCACAAATATTCTGCTAAATTATGTAAATACCCTGTCATCCAGAAATAAAACAGATAGAGAATTCATCGCTATTACATGAGATACGGGAGTGAGCAAGTCAGTTTTAGTGTGTTAAATTACTGTGGATAACCACTCTCACATACTGACAACACAACAGAAGTTAACATTATTATGTTTCCATGGAGACATACAGCTTTATTGGCTCATTTCACTTACTGTTTATCTGACATGTACTGTAGAGTAAAAGAGTGAGGGAGAAATGTGAGTGAGGTAGTTCAACACTTATTTATTACACAAGTGGGGGGGTCACTTATAACTTAGCATTTATTAGACAGAAAAGAGAATGCTATAAATGTCTATGCTAATTAGTTATTGTAGAAATTCTATATTTCTTAAGTGTCAGGGGTAATGGAACACTATCATAGCTGTGAGAGACTTTGGGTGAGATATAAAAACAGAAGATGAAGGACAGAGAAGTTATTATATATATATATATATATATATACAGTAGAGAGAGAGAGACAGAGAGAGAGAGACTTGTAATTTTATATAGAGCATTGCATTTCTATTAAATTTGTATTTATCTTTGTTAGTCATTATACCATTATTTTTTCCACCTTGGTGAGGTAAACATATACCATTCAAAGCCTTTGAATTGAAACTGAATTGATATTAAATTGAGATATTAGCTTTAAGAACATTGATAAACAGTTTAAATTCTGTTTCTCAGGAAAGATTCATCTCCACTAAGCAACCACTCTGTGAACAGACAGAGGCACTTTACCTAACTACGCTGTGGTTGTCATGACAGCACCGCACTACCACGATGAGTATAATTTCTCATTCAGGCCACAGTGGAGTTGTGGTCCTTTCTACAGAACATAACACAATCTCCTGTTCAAATCCTCTGTATGAGGATATAAGATCATCATTTTGCATTTGGTTAGATGTATCTTTCATCCTTTTCAAAGCTAAAGCTGGCCTATCCACCGGCCCTGACTTTACTGGACATGCTTGTAGTGTAGCAGATGCTATTATTCAGAGCAACTAACATTAGTTAGTGCATACTGTATTGTACATCATCCATTCTAATCCGCTGTCATAAGCAAACCTGTAAACCTGATACCATAATCACTACACTCCATTCACCAACTGATCAAGACAGGACACACTAATAGATGTCAAGAACCTAGATGGTTTAAACCACTGTCTTCCTCTGTTCCAGGAGAGGCTGTGTTTTCTGCAACAAAGCGCAGCCAATTTCTTTCATACAGTAGATTAGAAAGCAACCATACTGTTATCTTCATAATGATTAGAGAGCTAACATACTGTTATCTAAACAGATTTCAGGGAGTTACCATGCTGTTATCTAAACTGGGTTTACAGAGTTACCATACTTTTTGACTAAACAAGGTTTAGAAAGCTACCATACTGATATCTAAACTGTGCTTACAGAGATATAATACTGCTAACAAAAGAGGGTTTTGGAACCATTATGTTATCTAATGAAGCATTAAGAAACATACTGTTACCTAAACAGGGTTTACGGAGAAAATGTTATGTCTAACTTTAGAAACTCTGTGTTCCAAACTCTGCTGTGATTGACAGCCAGCCATATTCTGCTTTCATAGCTATGTTTGGACATACAGTATATGTGCTTTGTAGCGGTTTCTGAAGCATCTGAGTTTTTCTTGTCCATTTCATCTCAGACTGCTCAGCTTCACAACAAACGACTTTACTGTAAGCATTGAGGAACCATACTTTATTTAACACCGGTAATTATCCAGATGTTAAAAATATATATTATTCTACAGCTACAGCTCTGAGAGGTAAACCACTGCAAAATAATTAGGGTCTATGATTTTAGATAGGTATATGTTTGGGTATAATGAACATTTTTGTTTATAAACTACCGGTACTGACCAAGATTTTTATGGTCATTCAGAGCAGTTATTAGCAGAAACTTACAACTGTTCAAAATAAATATAAAAATGCAGTGTTGTCAGATCAATACTGTGTTAATTTCAGAAATCAATATTTGGTGGAATAATAATAATTGGCTTTCATGCGTCTTGACATGCTCTCCACCAATCTTTCACATTTAAGTTAGATGACTTTATGCCACTCCTTGCGCGAAACTTCAAGCAGCTCGGCTTTGGTTAATGGCTTGTGACCATCCATCTTCCTTTTGATCACATTCCAGAGGTTTCCCATGGGGTTGTTTTAAGAACAATTTGCAGTGGTCTCTTAATTTGTTCCAGAGCTGTATTTAGAGGAGCGCAGGGTTTGAATCTTCTTCAATTTCTCAGCAGACATTCTGTTGAAATACAGTACTAGAGGACAGACGGAGAAGAGAACAGGAAGGAGAGAGCAGAAAGAAAGAGATAGAACAATTAGAACAGAGACTCAAGTGAGATAAGAAAGAGAAGAAAGACAATAAGAGAGGGGAAACAGAAATGGAAAACAGAAGAGAGTAGACAGAAAATAAAAATAAAATGGGAACGGTTTTTCTTTGTTACAGCTGTGACACCATTAAGGAACTAAGCATGTCAATTGAAACAGATGAGAAACTGAAGCCCTGAAATCCTCCTATTTACGGCCAATATATTCTGGGGAAGAGGCTTAGTGTTACGATGTCTTCTGCTATTCTCACAGTTGGTGTGGTGTAGTATGGAGAGAGGGAGACCAGAGCATCATAACACTAAGTGTAATGCCCAGCCCTGGCTTTCAGAGACATTTCTAATGGACTCAGTTTATGTTTATGGTATGTTTATGTGTTATTCAGTGCTCTGCATGCTGTTTTGGTTTCCCCTTAATTATGTGTAAATGTCCCTTTAAGGGTTGAGACACCTCTCGTTAGCTTGAAGGTTGTTAGGTTGGGTTAGGCTGTGTCTAGTATTGCTAATGAGTATGATTGTGCCCAGCCGTGTCTTGTTAGTCAGGTAGTTTGTTCATTATTTAAAGGCTGCCAAGCTAGCGTGAAGTGTTGACCATTAATAGAATGTCATTGTGATTATATATTGTGTGGCTTTTGAAGACTTCCCAGGAGCAATTTATGTGCAGTTGTGAAAAGTGAGTCCTTTGAGTTTTGAAGTGAATACATGCACTCTGTCTTGTGTTTCGCTGTACAGTGTCTGTGCCACTAGGTAAGAGCATGTAGGTTATTAGAGATGTCATTGTATACTAGCTTGAAGCAGACCCTGCAACCTGCCATCTGTTCCGACTCCTGGTTAAGTAAAATATGAAATAAAACCAACATATATTCCATCTGTCATCTACTGCCTCTGGTCTCTCTCTCTCAACACCAACTACACCATGACACTAAGCCTCCTCGACAGAATATATTGGCCTTTAATAGGAAAATTTCAGGGCTTCAGTTTCTCATCTGTTTCAATTGACATGCTAGTTTGTTGCTTGTTTTTAATGGACAATCCAGGTAACGTAACAGTTGAAGCAAGTGCACAACGAGTATAATTATATAGCTTACTATGCTCTCACAGGGGCATAAACACTGACAGCTAACATACAAGTAAAGAGTGTACGCATAGATTTCCAAACTCCAACAACCAGTTAAAGCGAGTGCACAACGAGTATACCTATATAGCCTACCTTAGTGATGGCCGCTTGACACTCAAGTGTCGAAACTGTCTCAAAGTTTTCGCTACATCATTGCAGCGGAACAATGTATCGAGATGTGATTCAAAAACAAGTCTGGTCACGTGACAAAGTGTCACATGGCAAAGTGTTTTCAAAACACTTTGTCATGTAAAATTGAACGATACCCGTGTCGCACTTGTCAGAAAACACTGACCTATCGGATATAAAATGAGGCATCAAATACAAACATTTCGAATGTGTGAGACCTTGGCTAAGAGATTTGTGAGAGTATTGAGATATTGAGCCATCAGACACAAGATGGATCAATGACATCAGAGGTTTAATTATTATTAATTATTAGAGGTTTAATTAATTATTAGAGAGTTTTTTTGAAGGCTAGCCAGGTGGTAGAGGTAGACAATAAAAGGAATCACCTGGGCCCTTGGCAATGTGGAAAAAAAATGTTTTTAAATGAACAGACAATACCGTCCCTTCACAAGTGATTGTTAGACATACAATTTACCTGAAGAGATGTATTCCCAGTCTCATCAGAGAAGTTTACATAAGTTTGACGTTTTGAAAACACTCCAAATCAAGATGTTTATATGACATTATGTTAGGAAAGTGTTTGTCTCAAAAAGTTCTATTTCATTCAATGACCCACAGTGTTGACAAATTACAATTATCAACCCCTGTTTCGAAAATATGTGGTTTGTGATGGAGGACGTGAATGGTTCAGTCCGGCCACAATAGCATCTGACCATGATGGAATTACTGTTGTGTGCCATATTTAAAGTTGCCAGCAGATGTAACTGTCGTTGTATATGTTTCAAAACTTTTCATGACGCCTCAAATCAAATGTAGCAGACGTCACTGTCGAGTAAAGGTATTGAAACTTTTCACAAAGCCTCGACTCAAATGTTTCAATTGTCTCAAATGTTTCAAATGCCTCGTTTTGACCATCACTAGCTTACCTTGCTCTCACAGTGGCATAAACACTGACAGCTAACAAACAAGTAAAGAGCATACGCATAAACTTCCAAATTTCAACAACACTGTTTTCACATTTCACATGTTACAGTGTAGCTCCAAGACAGCCTTCCAACACAGTGACAAAATAATAATGATTCACACCATCCCCTGCTCTAATGGGTGTTATATAGGGAAGACAGAAAACCGTCTGGAAGCAATTCCTAATCTTCCAATCAACCTGGAACATACCATAGTAGAACATGGGGTGGCACCAAACGTAACAATTCCCCCATACTAATATAAACAGAACATAAATCCCCACAGTTCTAATGAATGCAAAAGAGTCCACAAACACATATAAAATAAGGAGTCCATTTCTCAGTTCATGTGTCCACTCCAGCCCTCCCTGGGCTGGATGTGACAGCTATGGAGGAATTTTAGGGACTTTATTAAATAAATACTGTATATACACCATGAAATAAATAAATAAATACAAAAGGAAATTTATCATTTAAATTATAAATAAAATTATTAATACAAAACATGTAACCAGTGGCGGGCCATGCATTTTACACCTAGGCCTTCAATATCTTCCCAAAATTAAAACGCATTATAATAACCTCACAATGACATTCTAGGGCTTTTGTATATATTTTACACAATAAAAAGCCTTCATGACCATAGGTGAGGGTAGAAACAAAAACTGCCTGGTAGATCGAGAGCTTTGCCTTCTGGCTCAGCTTTTATTTCATCGCAACGGTGCGATATATTGAGTGTAATACCGCCCCCGCTGCGCCGATTCTCCGACCAATCTCCCACTCCATTGTCACCCCACTCGCAAACAAGACCCCAAGGTATTTGAACTCCTTCACTTGGGGTAAGGAATCATTCCCTACCTGGAGTAGGCACTCCACCGGTTTCCTGCTGAGAACCATGGCCTCAGATTTAGAGGTGCTGATCCTCATCCCAGCCGCTTCACACTCAGCTGCGAACCGATCCAGTGAGTGCTGAAGTTCACAGGCCGATGATGCCATCAGGACCACACCATCTGCAAAAAGCAGCGATGAGATCCTCAGACCACCGAACTTCAACCCATCCCCACCCTGACTACGCCTCGATATCCTGTCTATAAATACTACAAACAGGATTGGTGACAAAGCGCAGCCATGGCGGAGACCAATCCTCACCTGAAACGAGTCCGACTTACTGCCGAGAACCTGGACACAGCTCTCGCTTTGGTCATACAGAGATTGTATGGCCCTAAGAAGGGACCCCATACTCCTGCAGCACCTCCCACAGTATCTCCCGGGGGACCCGGTCATACGCCTTCTCCAAATCCACAAAACACATGTAGACCAGATGGGCATACTCCCAGGCCCCCTCCAGGATCCTTGTAAGAGTAAAGATCTGATCCAATGTTCCACGACCAGGACGGAATCCACATTGTTCCTTTTCAATCTGAGGTTCAATTATCGGCCGAACCCTCCTTTCCAGCACCTTAGAGTAGACTTTACCAGGGAGGCTGAGAAGTGTGATACCCCTGTAATTGGCACACACACTCTGGTCCCCCTTTTTGAACAGGGGAACCACCACCCCAGTCTGCCACTCCTTTGGCACTGTCCCAGACTTCCATGCAATGTTGAAGACGCGTGTCAGCCAAGACACCCCTTTCACACCCAGAGCTTTCAGCATTTCTGAACGGATCTCATCAATCCCTGGGGCTTTGCAACTGTGGAGTGGTTTGACTACTTCCGTGACTTCCACCAGGGAAATTGATGACAATCCCCCATCATCCTCTAGCTCTGCCTCTAATATGGAGGGCATATTAGTTGGATTCAGGAGTTCCTCAAAGTGTTCCTTCCACCACTCTGTTACTTCCTCAGTTGAGGTCAACAGAGTCCATCCTTACTGTATACAGCTTGGATGGTTCCATGCTTCCCCCTTCTGAGGTGGCAGATGGTTTTTCAAAAGTACTTTGGTGCTGACCGAAAGTCCTTCTCCATGTTTTCTCCAAACTTTTCCCGCACCCGTTGCTTTGCCTCTTTTACTGCAGAGGCTGCAGCCCTTCGGGCCTTTCGGTACACTGCAACTGCCTCTGGATTTTACTGGGATAAAATATCCCGGAAAGACTCCTTCTTCAGTCGGACGGCTTCCCTGACCAGCGGTGTCCACCACGGTGTTTGTGGGTTACCGCCCCTTAAGGCACCCAAGACCCTAAGCCGACAGCTCCCCACCGCAGCTTCAGCAATGGAGGTTTTGAACATTGTCCACTCAGGTTCAATGCCTCCAGCCTCCACAGGGATGCACGAAAAGTTTGAAATAAAAAAATATAAAAATAAGCATTTAAGGATATATTTAGGGGGTATTTTTTATCATTTTTATTGAAAGGACAGTAGGAAGCAGGCTAGTGAGACAGGTATGTGGGGGGGTATGCTGCTACATTATGTCAAAATACTGTATGTAAGGTTTCAGTATGTTCTACAAAATAATTTTAAACTCTAAAAAGGCCACTGTACCATTAATCTAACTACAATTAAAATATCCTCAACCTCAACAAAACCAAAGGAATGAAACATTAAATACCAAATATGAATACCAAACATTTTGTGTGTTTGAGTACATTGTTTTAGAGTTGCAGTTAGACATGATTGAGATGGTTACGGTGAACTTTTAGTAAATAAAGTCTCATGCGTTTTACACCCCAAATTGGTTATAGTCACATATCAGATTTCTTGGAATTCTGAAATCCCTCAACATCCCCCAGAGACGTCTTCACAGCTCAACAGAAAACAACAGGCTGGTTTGCTTTCAGATGTTCTGTATGTATTTAATGTAAACAAAATATACAGCAGCCACGATAACGGATCTGACAGCTCTCACAGATAAAAGGCATATTTCTCAGGCCTGGAAATGTGGTAATTGAGATAGAGTCCAGAGGACAATGTAATCAAAAAGCTGATTGTTATTGTGTGTGTGTATAATAATTTATCTCTACTTGTGACAACCAGGCATGCTTAACTAGTATAGTGAACTAAAGAACATGTGTCAATGAAATGAGATATTTTAATTTTTAAGTGTTAGGTTTAAGG
>JACXGM010005908.1:0-33999 GCA_016801145.1 Umbra pygmaea
AAATAACAACATAATGATATCACAATGTAGGCTCTTCTATGTACAAAATATTACCATTCTCTGGGTATAGTATAAAATATTAAAATCACTTTTCGATTACCATAGCTCATTATACAGTCATTATTAATTACATAATTATAATTATGTCAAAGTAAATAAATACAGTCTCAATTACAGCTAACTGAAGATGTACAAATTTTAGACGGTTGCACCTGAGAACCATGGAGAAATTGTTTACCTAAACCTAATGGTCAAATCCCCCTATGTCTAAAAGCCCCTGATGGTCACCTACAGTATTTAGGAGAATCTTATCTTTTGAAAACCCTGACACTATGTTTAGAGAATTTTTTTAAACAGTCCAATAGCATGGCTCGGTACCACCTGTCAAAGCCTTGATAGATGCTTTAGGGAGGAGCATACCATTGACCATGGTTCATCAACTCCGGTCCTGGAGGGCCGAAACTCTCACACTGCTGATTTTTTTTCTCTCTTTCTATTAAGGGACTGGTTTATACCTGGGAAAGCAGGTGATTGCAATTAACTACTAGGAAAACAATCGGAAATGTTTCGCCCTCCAGGACCGGAGTTCATGACCCCTGCCATAGACCATTGGAAACCCAGACAGCGGACAGCGATGTCGCACTATAGATAGTAACTTAACTAAATCCCGGAAGAGGGCCAATTGAACCCAACAGCGAAGAGCAAGTAAAGACAAAACGTAAAGATATATTAGAATATTTAAAAGCGGTAAGATAGAAGTGGGAGCTATTCCCAAAATGAAAGCATGATTCCTCTGAAAAAAATGAAAGCCGACTGTTGTTGATCCAAGTCCCACTGAATATCTGAGAGCAGAGGCTATGGGAGGCTTGCTATTATCTGGGGTGAGGTATATCACCTAGAATGAACTTTTTCCATCCACTTTGGAATATGGTGTGATTTTAAAATTTGCATGGTGAACATTTTCCTTTCTTTATTTCCTTGTTATTTTTTTTATTAAGAGTTAAAGTGACTGTCTATTATCCAGTCGGTCCACTTCCCATTACAACTGATGAACGCTTCAATGACCCAGACATCAGTTATGAGGGCCTGCTCTATGTAGGTAATGTGTGACCAAAAGCAGTAAGAGACCTATTTGAGCAGCACCTCTCAGTTGACCCTGAACCAGCCTGGCAGGGTGGACATGATAAGCCAAAGCCCCCTGAGGGGAGAGCTTTATATACAAGGACATTCTCAAAAGCTGCTTAGGAGAACCTTGATGACCTTTTTCCTAGTCGGTGGGGAATCTGGTGTGGTACATCCACCCAGGTAGTGGCAGTGCTGGCTACACTGGGTGCTAGAACCTAGGGGTGGGGGTCACGCTCAGACAATCAGAGAGTGAGAGGTATATTGAGGTTATACTGTGGCAATGGTCGCACAAAAACCATCAAAAAACATGCAGGTTAGGTTCCCCAGTCAGTGGCCCTGACGAAAGCACTGGCTTAGATCTGGAGTTGGTCCCCGGGCACTGTAAATGGCTGCCCACTGCTCCCTTGAGTGATTGTTTAAATGCAGAGAATCAATTTATTATTGATAGTAGTAGAGTTGTAGTAGTGGTATTATTTTTATTTTTCTTTGTTAGATGTTGTGGGCTTCCATCTCAGCCTCAGCTGAATAGACTTTCATGTCCGCTTCGGGTTGGGGACGGAGCAACTGTGGCGCACCGGTGACTGTGTTGTGAAGTTGAAGTGGTAGGTGTATGGGTGTGAGTGTATGGTGGGGTTAATGTATGTTTCCCACTTCCATTGCAGGAGAATAATAGAACTAGAAGGCAATACAAGACGGACATACTAATTGTTAAATAAATAATAATCACGTATTTGGATGTAATGTATTAATGATATCTCTGATGGGAGATAACAATCTTAAACATAAACAGAATATATAAATAATATAAATAGAAGGATAAGAAGAAATTAATAAGATGTGTTTTTGAAACTTCACGCTCAATTAACTATGGAGTGGTAATTAAAAAGAGATGGGTCATGGAGGATGCATATAGTGGTTGAGTTGCCTCTGAGCTGTGGGTGGCACGCTGTGCTATATTTGGAGGACAGGTACTCTCTCAGGTACTATGGGATTAGATGGGTTTGGGTTGGACTGCTATTCATGGGGGTAGCAGAACAAAATGGGATGAAGAGAGGTTTTAGCGGGTGGGAAAATAGGGACTAATTGATTGTTTACGTAGTAGCAATGGAAATATCATAGAACAGAATTAATTATGTGCTTTACTCATGTTGCATTTTGATGGTACGTGTACAAAATAATTTCATGATAAATGGAACTGAAATGTCTGCTTTATTATGGTAATGGTTGAATTAGGTGTGGCCAGCTATCCTGTAACTGTAATGGATTGGCCGATAATAAGACGAGCAGCATTTGCCTGGCTAAAAGAAAATGATTACAATTATCAACTGTACAGGAAACACACTCAACGTCAGTAATATAAGTCTTGTGGAAAAAGGAATGGGAAGGAACTACCAAGTATATTGGTAGATCCTAATGGTAGATGGATAGCATTAAAAATGTCAATCGACAAGAAAACAGACATGGCTTATTAACCTATATGGTTTTAGCTAGGACTATGGAATTTATAACAGACTTTTTCAGATATAACATACGTAGGTACAGCAGTCCCTTATAACATCTTCACATTTCCTTCTCATACATTCCCTTAGCGTCACAGTGCATTTCCCTGTTGAAGCCTGGCATCCATGAACTTGAATGGGGCTGCTTTGAAAAGTTTTTTTCAGTGCTTCGAAACTAGATGGTCATTGGATAAATTCTGTGATTATGTACCGCCCACGGACTCCAGGCTTCTGCGTGATGTTTGGAGTGTCTGTCGAAAGACTTAATCTCCTTTTGATTGACAGCAATTTTGTTCTATGAAAAGTCGCCGAAGCTATTCGAGCTCAGTCCCATCGTGGATTTGGCAAGTGTAGTCGAAAAACAAACTGCCGCAGCCTAATTCTTAGTATTTGTTTGGCGAAATTACTGTCCAATTTTCATCATACAATTACACACCACATTCCTTGTTTCAGTTTAACCAAATTTAAGGTTTCAGTTTAACCTAACCCTTCCAAAGTGTCCTGAAAAGTTATGGCAATCACTGAACTTCAAGTCCTGTATTAATATCTGGACTTGCAGGGTAACAGGGGAAAGCTGTGTGTTTACTTGGTGTTCCTTAAAGACATGGAGTTGGACAGTGCAATGCCTCAGCTTTACATACTGTTGTAATTAGTGGAAACAATTGGAGCTACATTTGCAGGTGTAGATAGAAGCTTCTCCTGTTAAAAGTGTTTTAAGTCCTACACCCATAAAACAATTGGCCAAGGCCGTTTAACGCTTGTGTGGTGTTCATATTTATGTTACTCAGCCAGTGTTCTTGGGACTGGTGGACCCGCTGCATTTTTGGCCTTTTAATTCAACATAGTCAAAATTTTTATTTTTAAATACTCAACATATGTTTACTTAATCCCAAATAGAAGCAATATTAACAGCATATATGGCTAATATTTGCCCTTTACCTTTGTTAGATCACATTTATGAATTGAAGTGCTACTCCTTTTTGGTTTGTTTTTAATAAAATGTATAAAAAAATAGGTTTTTCATAACTATTGATTTTTATTATTTGAACTTCATTAGAAATTGAACCCATTCGGTTGTATATACATACACAGCACAACTTGAAATACATACAGTAACCATGTCAGTCTAGACAACACATGAGGGGCAGATCTTTACTGTGTGTGTGTTGCATATATACTTCTTGCACTTGATGCATGTACATTTGTGTTTTTCTGTCCATCTTGTGTCCACACACATCACAGCGCTTCTTTTTGTTGCTGCTGGCCACAACCTAGAATAATGAAAAGATTAGGAATTTTACTAACACTCTCAAAAGGCACAATTGTCAGACATACAGTGGGGCAAAAATTATATACTGTTTTGCTCCACTATACTGCGACAGCATCACACACTTACTTCAGGCTCTGCAGATGGTGGTTTTGTAGGTCGGTTGAAGAGGGCACCACTATTCTCCTCCTGAATCCTCCTCACGATGGCTGCAGAGGCTGGGGTTCTTGGGACAATTTGTCTTCTATGTATTTGAGGTCTCACCAGTGCCTTTTCCAGTTCCTCGAGAAAAAGGTAATAAGAGATAATCCTGGAAATGATATGGACATTTTTCAGAGACATTGTGGCACGGAAAAGTTCTCTGCCAGTTTCTGCATCCCACAGGGATTCTGTGGATTCCCCTTTGGACCTGAAAACTCCAGCATGGATAAGAACCCCAAAGTAGGCATGTAAAAGGGTTTGGTCCATCTCCTTCCACCTTTCTCCAAAAACACGTCTTCCTTCTAAATTAGTGCAATCCAGAATAATTTTCTGGATGGAATCTGGAATGAAAAGCTCAAAAGAAGACTTGATGTCCTGCACATGAGTAACTGCCATCCGTGTTGGCCCTGGTTGCATTCTTATCACATTGGCTGCCATGCGGGGTGGCTCGTTTCTTGGGCAAGAAGACCATTAAATTTCAAAATTTTTGGACATCCATATTTCTTCACCTGCTAGCTGGTGACATGCTTGTTCTGGTCCTGGTCCTGGGGCTGGCTGCTGACCGGCTGGTCCTGTGGCTGGTCTTCGTTTTGGAAATGGCTGATGCTCTATCTCATCCTCTTCCTCAAAATCACTGTCAGAATCAGAATATTCTGAAATTTGATCCTCGCATTCTGAAACCTCTTCCTCCACATCATCAAAAGTTTCTCTCTCTTCCAAAATCAATTGCAAAGCCCTCTGAACAGAGTATCTTTTGGCCATCTTGATCAGTTTTGATAAGGAACTACACTGCCAAAGCTATATTTATTATGTTCTGCCCCCAAATTGCAGTGGAGAGTACGAGAAGATGAAGATCGGTTCCCGCAAAACAGAGAGTAAAATGTGTGGGAATTTCTGAAATTTTGCAACAATATTGCAAGCAACACCTGCCAGGTGCAAAAAAATCTCACACACACACACACACACTTACAGCAGGCCCAGACAAAACAAAAGGAGTGAAAGTACACAGGACCAACAACAATTTTCACAACTTTAGACCTGGGTCCAGTAGACCTGAACACCCTGTATGTAATATAAATGTGTTGAGGGGGTGTACAGGTTGTTGACATTGAAAATGTGTTCTGATTTATGTTCTTTACAGAAAATGAGCCAAGGCCAATCAGTTTGAGTTTGAAAAAATATTATTTAGTATATTTTTTCTTTAGATAAAAAATGAAAACGGGTCCCACAGACCCGAACACCGTACAAGGGTTAAGCAGACTAGCTCTGCTGGCCATTGAGAGGACACTGGTGAAGTCACTGGAGAACACGCCTAGTTGGTACAACAGGGTCACAAAGTATTTTCTTGAAAATTTATGTATAAATAAATTGACAATTTTTATGATGTAGGCCAAAAATGATCTTCCCCTCTTTGAAAGAACAGCAGCTGCCATTGCTTTAGAGGCCATGCAATTGTCACAATCGCCTGTGTTGTGGCGTTGTGGGTGTTGAAAGAGACTGGAATGCAGGGAGGAGTGTTCGAGATGTTTAATGAACACAGGTGATCTTTTCTGGACAAACATAGGACTGGGATATAAGTATAGCAGCTGCACTTTGATATATACATAACTACTGTGCTCTAACAGAGCACAGGACGCGGGTGCTAGGTATATAGAGCGTATGCTTGCTTATGCTACACAATATAGATAATTTACGACAAATAAGACATGAAGGCTCAACTAGCAAACTATAGGCTACATCTTCATTCCCAGAATCCCAGCAAATGTACACCAACGCAGAACAGGGACGTATCCACAATAACACACGCCGACCATTCTGGGACACTGGGATTATATAGGCATCTTGATTATTTACTACGCACCGGTGTGGGTATTTACACCATGCACCATTCATGCAAAATTAGTAACGAAGTGCCTACAACTCCCAGCACCCAGAGGTCAGTGCATTAAACAAAACACATACATAACACAAAGACAATACACAGTATACATAATGACAAACATGCCACGAAACATAACGTCCTCATAGTTTGTGACAGCAATACAGTACTCTTCTAAAAAAAGGAATTCTTAACAAGAGAGTCTAAATTATCTAAAGAATTTGAAGGAATAGTGGTACATATAGATAGCAAGGAGAGCTGTAACCATAAAGATTCAGAGTTGGAGGTTAAACAAAAAGAAAGGGAGGAACTTATACAGAAAGATCAAGTCTGATATATTATTAAAAAAATAAAGCAAACTGGATGGTTTATGGAGATAAATTTACAGCCTTCTTTTTAAATCTTCAACATAGAAATGCCACCAAGAAAAATGTGCTGAAACTAGTCGATAATGACGCAGCAATTTATGAATCGCCAGCAGAGATTTTGAATGATGAATTGAAATACTTCAAACATATCTTTTCTTTTCAGTCTCCACCACTGCCTCGAACAGAAATTACCTGCAGGGACTTTTTTCCTGACAATAATGTAAAATTAATGACTGTACAGAGAAGATTCATGCGAAGGACAAATCAAAGAGGAGGAACTTCTTGATGCCATCAAACCTTTTAAGGCCAGGAAAACTCCAGGACTGGATGGCATTCCTGTTGAGGTGTACCAAAACCTTTTTTACATACTAAAAGAACCATTATTAGTTAGTTTTAATCAAGCGTATGCAAATGACACACAATAAGAAGGTCTGACCTCATTATTATTGAAACAGGATTTGGAATGATAATGCATTTTAGGTTGTGATTTTGTGTGCAACCTCATATTGCAGGGAAGCATTATCGCATTTATCGCTTTTCTTTCTTTTTAAATAGCAATATATACAAGTGTACAGCTTTATAAGCATGTTCTCTGAATGAGGAAGTAGACCGTCGTTATCATTAATATGAAATTCATGCATAGGGCTGGAATAGCTGGAATTTCCATTGAAACATTTACGTGAATCAGATTTAGCCTACAACTATGGCCATCTACAGCTAATCTGTAAAGCGTTGAGCAGCATAATGCTCTTAAAATGTGGATACCAAATACTGGTATCGCTATCGGCCCATCCCTAAGAGCATGTGCATTTGTCAGTGACTTATTTATATTAGGTTATTATATGATTATTATTATATGATTAGAATGTTGTCCCATTTTTAAAATAAAGCACAGCAATGATATTTGACAGTGGTTCTCCCTTTTCAGGAAAAGTATCGAAAAAGTATCAAAATCGCAATTCTTTACTTGGTATCGATATCGAAACAATAATTTTGGTATAGTGACAACACTACATAGGGGACTTTTCCCTCAACAGACGCACGTCAGTAAATTAGGGAAGGAACTTGCGTTCGTTGGGCGGTTCAGCGAAAAGAAGAGGTTTGTTCCGGCGCAAACGTTCCCTGGTGCTATCTTGCAGTTCCCGAAAACAATTCCGCCACTGACCAGGAAAAACCTGGTTAAAAGTCAGTGGCGTGTTATTCAGATGCTATTTTAAGGGCGCATGCTTGGCCATAATGTAGCATGTGCACAACGCGCATACACTTTGCTCCTCTCATCTACAATGCAGCAGTTCCTATTATTGCAATACTAAACTGGAAGGAAAAATATTACCACACGTGCGAAATCATTGTGGTGTCCAAAAAAATAAGCATACATCTACTGTACACATTTACCCAAATTATTCAGAATGAATTATTCGAACTGATATACATCAACTGCAAGGGAACCCATTCCATCAACATACAAGTAATTTACAACCGTACATCTCAGAATTTCTCCCAAATTACGTTCTCAGGAAACTATTTAGAATTACTGAATTACGTTATATGCCAACATATTTAGTTTTTTTTACATTTGAACTGCACGTTTCGTTATTAGGCTATATTTGTACTTCAATTACGTTGCTCCGGTACATTTCGTTTAGCGGATTTATGTGAGAACATTCCATACATTCCATAGCGTTCGAAATGATATTGCAACATTCACAGTTAAGGTTAGGTAAGAGGATACTAACAGTTAAGGTTAGGCATGAGGTTACTAACAGTGAAGGTTAGGCATTAGGTTACTAACGGTTAAGGTTAGATATGACGTTACTGAGGTTAAGGTTAGGATTAAGGTTAGGGTTAACATTGCAAAAAAATGACAATCGTCTGTCTGCATGACGCATGCAATGTAGAACAAAACACGCACAAACTGCCTGTCTGGATTTGAACTCGCGAACACTGGCATGCAAGTCGCGGATTTATATGCCCATCCTCCATCCCCGACCTCCGCCCTAGCAAAAACTACGCTATTTACATGCTACGTCATGATTTTCATATGTTTATATTTAATGTTATTCAAGTGTTCAATTTAGTTCCCTACAAACGTAATTGACTCTCTCACACGTTCATATTTGACATATTTCGGTTTTACAAAATAGTTCCCTCAGAACGTATTTCATGTGATTTAGGGCTGTAGTAAAATCACCCATATCTTTATGAATTACCCTGGCTCAAGCCACGACTTATTTATGGAAAACTCTGCAGCAGAATAGGAGAGGAGAGCTTATTTGACAGAAGAGTGAGGCAAGCAAAGTAATCAAGTGACATTGTGGGAGGGTCCTGGGCGCTGTTGCTATTTTACCGGCGGGATAAATGACTCTTGCGCCCGACGCAAATCTAAAATGGGTAGGTCTGAAGTAGCTTCATTAGTCATAGGTGTGGTTGGGGCCTTACTTGCAATAAACCAATCAGAGCATCATCTCACATTCCCTTTAAGAGCAGACAAGCTTGTTTCATGGCGGATTGCTATTATAACGGCGGATTGCTATTATAACAGCGGATTGCTATTGATTTTTCTTTTCACAAAATGTAAATAAAGAAATGTCACAAGACATACTTTCCAATGTTTTGGGCTCACTCTCACTGAATCACGACGTTATGAATGTATATATTTTTGCCATGTAGTCTAACATTAGAGCGAGATTACTTTGCTTACTCTTCTGTATAAGCTCTCCTCTCCTGTTGTGACTGCTACTTGGACATTTGGGTTAAGTAAAGCCGCATGCATTTCAACATCACGTCTCCTTAAGTCCTCTAATATTTCCTTATTTATGTCATCGACACATCCATGATTAATGGACATGTTGTGTACAAAACAACAAGCCACAAAGAATGCTGCGACTTGAGTAGTGTAAGTGCCTCATGTTCTATCCAAACACCTGATGCGCATTTTCAGTGTGCCGAATGTTCATTCAATTAGACTACACTGCGTGTTTGTGTGTTTTCGATTAAACAGCCTTTCACGCATTGTTGCTGCCATCAGAAATGGTGTCATCATCAGCCATGTCTTTAATGGATAACGTTATCCCCTTCACAGCCACCCATTCAAGGGGGGATTCCCTGCAAAAGTAACGGTTAGCTCTGCGTTGTGCTTTAGAGAGGGACTGTAACGTACTATTGCGAGCAGCCCGCACGTCAGTTTGCCACGTCCTCTGACTGGTCTCGAACCCTACAGTTCTCAGGCTCATATAGAGGAGCCAACCGTGACACTTTTTTTCCAGAGCAATATTTTTTCTTAAAATATATTGTGTATATATATATATATATATATATATATATATATATATATATATATATACATATATATTAGTGCATATAAATGTGGATCGGCTTGCTTTGTGCAAATGTTTTTTTTTATTGAAAACAACATTGGCATATACTGTCTGAAGTCATTAACTGTCACCTGGCTTTGACGAGGGGACAGAGAATTCGCTTCAGCTGTGTGCTTTGCCATTAAGTGATACTTCAGACTGGACATGCTGCAACGATAGCTCAGTTCACAACGACCAAACACACAGATCACTTTGGTCTTGTCAATGGAACCATTTGGCAACTTTATAAAAGAAAACTTTCCATTCAGAATTTTATTGTCATCCATTTCGGCGTCTCACGCTCGCCATCCACTCCAAACGTAATGTAGCCTACTACTCTTTGGCCAGCTTGCAACACAAGCCCAAACAAGTGGGTTTCGGCATGCCAGTTGTTTTGTTTTCGCTCTAGCTAGATTCGGTGTGGTGTTGTAGTTTTTCTAACGTTAATATTTGTTGCAACAGCATGTGAAAAAAACTACAAAGTTTGCTAGCTGGATTTGCAAAAATTAATGTAGTTAAAATAGGTTTGTGTTAACGCCGTTAATAACGCATTTAACTGACAGCACTAATATACAGTGCCTTTCGAAAGTATTCGGCCCCCTTGATCTTTTCAAACTTTTGCTACATTTCAGGCTCCAAAAATAAGATATGAAACTGTAATTTTTTTGAAGAATCAACAACAAGTGGGACACAATCATGAAGTGGAACGAAATGTATTGGATATTTCAAACTTTTTTAACAAATAAAAAACTGACAAATTGGGCGTGCAAATGTCTCTATCAGTTTTGCACATCGAGAGACTGAAATTTTTGCCCATTCCTCCTTGCAAAACAGCTCGAGCTCAGTGAAGTTGGATGGAAAGCGTTTGTGAACAGCAGTTTTAAGTTCTTTCCACAGATTATCGATTGGATTCAGGTCTGGACTTTGACTTGGCCATTCTAACACCTGGATATGTTTGTTTGTGAACCATTCTATTGTAGATTTTGCTTTTTTGTTTTGGATCATTGTCTTGTTGGAAGACAAATCTCCGTCCCAGTCTCAGGTCTTTTGCAGACTACATCAGGTGCTCTTCCAGAATGGTCGTGTATTTGGCTCCATCCATCTTCCCATCAATTATAGCCATCTTCCCTGTCCCTGCTGAACAACAGCAGGCCCAAACCATGATGCTGCCACCACCATGTTTGACAGTGAGGATGGTGTGTTCAGGGTGATGAGCTGTGTTGCTTTTACGCCAAACATAACGTTTTGCATTGTTGCCAAAAAGTTACATTTTGGTTTCATCTGACCAGCGCACCTTCTTCCACATGTTTGGTGTGTCTCCCAGTTGGCTTTTGGCAAACTTTAAATGACACTTTTTATGGATATCTTTCAGAAATGGCTTTCTTCTTGCCACTCTTCCATAAAGGCCAGATTTGTGCAGTATACGACTGATTGTTGTCCTATGGACAGATTCGCCCACCTCAGCTGTAGATCTCTGCAGTTCATCCAGAGTGATCATGGGCCTCTTGGCTGAATCGTTCCACTTCATGATTGTGTCCCACTTGTTGTTGATTCTTCACAAAAAATTACAGTTCCATATCTTTATGTTTGAAGCCTGAAATGTGGCAAAAGGTTGAAAAGTTCAAGGGGGCCGAATACTTTCGCAAGGCACTGTATATATATATGTGTATATAAGCCGCGGTCGGTGGATCTTAATTCTGGAGCACGGGCTTGTATTACGCTTGGGACCGGAGTGAATGGAATGGTGCGCAACACACAAAACCCAGTGTTTTTTGTTTTGCACACTGGGTTTTGTGCGTTGCGCACCGTTCCATTCACTCCGGTCCCGAGCGTAATACGAGCCCGTTGTCCCCAATTAAGATCGCGGCTGGTATATATATATGCTCAAAGTAGAAGAGACACACACCTTAGGTGAGGTGTTGGCTATTGGTTTGAGATACTTGAGAAAAACTGCACACTCTAGATTTTGAAACATACACATTTATTCCCACCAACGTAGATAACATACATTTTTTCGAAATGTTTTTTATCTTTGAGTTTGACATATTTGCAGCCATTGCTTATATATATATGTTACACTTTAGATGTTTAAGGTATTCTTTTATCTTCCTCTCCCTTGACAGTCATTCTGGAAACAGGTCAATAGGGATTTTGCATCCTTTTGCATGCCAGCATACTGTGACATAGAGATCTGATGTTGATATGATGAAAGTCTTAAGACTGAAAAAGGATTAACTGCAATAACCGTGCCTGTGTCACTGGCATACACCGGTACTGGTATGAAAATAAATTACATGAAAGGCTCCCTGGAAATGCACATGAGTAGGAGTTGTGGGTTGGATATGAGATTAAGGGATAGATTTGTGGTTGACCATGTGATACTATCTGGTACCAGTGAACAATGGATGACTAGATGTGTACATCATGTACATTCCAGGGCCAAATTTTACCACTGTACTAAATTGTCAAAATATAATTGTTATATAGAAAATTGGATAAAAGTGATGCTGTTAGTCATGTATGAATCAGCTTTACAACTAAGTATAAACTAAGCGTAGACTAATTAATGTATTTTTTTTATTTTTGCAGAGCTAAAAGTTTTTTTCAAAACATATCGTATAATAAAAATCCAGGTTACAGAAATAATTAGCCTTATTAATGTCATAAAATTTAAAGGCTACTCTGGTTGCATTAACACCCTCTGGCTAATTGTGCTTCTATGTTCAAATATTGACAAAACACCAATTTGTGGATCAGAATTTGGCTTCCTGCCTAAACACAATGTCTTGAAATAAAAATAATCAATAAAAATGACTTGAATGCATTCATGCAGCAAATTCAGTGAATCAGTTTCAGTGGAAAGTTTCTTTTGGTGGCATTACCAAACAAATAATCATATGTTTACATCTAACCTACTAAATTAATACATTAATTTAGAAGCCTAGACAATGATCGCTGAATGCTTAGTAAATTTTTGATTTTCCTTGCCACATTTAGTAGATACTATCTTATATTGTGGTACAGAACCTTACAGTGTGGCACTGATTTTATGCTCCTTTTGATTACGCAGCTCCACACATTAGTCCATTACATTAATTACAACATGAAGAGACATTTGTTGTTTCTCCTTCTATTTAAGCTCCTTTTAGTAAATGGGATAGGGTTAGGGATATTTACACCACTTGTGCTTGCACTTTCTTCTAAGCATCAACCACAGCTAATGTATGTCTGTATCAGATTCTCATACTACAAACCCAACTCTGAAACAATTGGGACACTTGAAAAACAATGGTGATTGGAAAATTCAATTCAACCTGTACTATAATAACCAGACATTCCCTACATTCCAAAGTGATTCCAATTATGTTGAAATGTTTTGGTTTAAGGTTAGGTTTGTTAGGAAACACATGACTGATTTTAATATTAGGCATCACATTACTGAGGTTAAGGTTAGGAATTGCATTACTGAGGTTAAGGTTAGGAATTGCATTACTGAGGTTAAGGTTAGGAATTGCATTACTGAGGTTAATGTTAAGGTTAAAGTTTGCTTTAACATGACAAACAATAGATTTTCACGTATCACCTGTCTAAAGAAACAAATTTGAATTATGCTGGAATCAAAATAAAACAACAAAAGGACACACTGTCTCTAGCTGGATTTGAACTCAGAACCATTGGGTTAAAAGGTCAGTTATGATATCATCTGTCTCATCCCAAACCACAACACTTTACCGAACAGCCACAATATTAACCACTGATTACACTCACAACTGCTCCTAGCATCCGAGTTGTGCAGTGGCAGCTGTGGGAGAATCATAACTTGATTAAGACACAGGTTTATTAAATCACATAGCTGAGTTTATTCATTAATATGCTATTTCATGTGCTTATCATATAGCACGGGCCACCCCCTATCTTGATACCAACTGGGAAACCCGTCCCGAGTCTAGAGTATCCTCTAGAACGGCGGGAAACTCATGTCATGCCCTGTTCTGCCTTGGTTTCCTGTGTGACACCAAAAAGGCAGAAACAAAAGTCTGCCCCCTCTTACCAAACTCAGTCACTCACTAAAATGTGGTACAGACAAAGGAGCAGAATAAATACAAAAACCCAGATCTTATCAGCTTTTCACCACTTCAACAGTATCTCATTACAAAACAATACATTTCATATCTGATTAAATACAATTCTTTCACATAGTCATTGTCAAAAATATGTTCATATTTGATGTAATTGTGCTTTACAAGATAGTTCCATGGAAAAATAATTCACATGACATTTTAGGCCTGAATTATGCCTACAGACAAACACAGCTACCAAGGGAAAATACTTACCGGTAACTGCAGTAAAATGGTATTCTCTGAAGAGATTCTAAGTTATACAATAAGTTGCATCCACAACAAAGGTGACTGACCATGGGTGTCAGTGACTCAGGAGTAAACCATAATGTATAATTTCAGGTTCTTCATAAGTGACTACAGTAAATACATTATTGTATAACAAAATTAAATTAATCCTCCATTATCAAGCTTGTTGGGCCTCGAACAATCTAAACGGGCATGATGTGAATCTGCGTGTGGAGTCGTTGAGTAAAAGGGGTTTTGGAGGCTTATGATCAAAGTGAAATTGTTGATGGAAAGCTGAAGTGGGAAATAAAGTAGTGATTTTACTGAAATTTGATCATGGTTAATGATGGACAAAACAAACAAGATGGTGTAATAAGGAATTATATCAGTGAGAAAAGTAGACCAGGAAACTGTTTGTCCCATTGAGGCAAAAATATATCAAAATTGTATATATTTTCAAAACACAGCCCTTGAAATAGGGCCACGCGGATCGGGCCAAATCACTGCCTCGCAGCACACAAATGTACATCATGGTAGCCAGGATTTATCATGGAATTCCAAAAATGCCCGGGTGTCCAACATGGGGCTGCGCAAATTGATACATAAGTTAAGGTGTCAGATGGGTGGATAGTAGGGGTGGAACGGTACACAGAAGTCACGGTCCGGTTCATACCACGGTTCAGACATCACGGTTCGGTACGATTTCGGTACAATGGAGGGAAAAGCTAAACAAAAATGCAGAATGAAATTTTTTTATTGTGCATGTCTCAAGCTGTACCATCTAGTGTCATACAGTTTCTCCCCTGAGCTAGCACATCTGGGTGATTGCGTGTGATATCCATTAGCATGTTAGATGTATTTCCACTCACATACCCAACAGCTGCTGAACAACGCTGACACACAGTCCTCATCTTATCCACCACTCTATCACCTGTACTACTGTAAATAATATATATACAATCTATGACTGTAACTGACTGGGAAACTGAAGTTTTCCAAAACTTGCCATCTTAGAGGTTGTTGGGTCCTCTAAGTCTTGTGGGTCGCCACTAATACTCGTCCTTAGTGCTGACTCACTCACCGGACCGTCGATCTGACAGAAAACTGCATACATAGGTGGAGGTCGGCTACTTAGCTTTAGAGCTAAGGCGGGGCTACAGATTAGGTGTCCATAAAACAACTTGCGTATCTAGAGGTATTTCCGCATTACATTAATTAATTTGCACGTGAGTTTAATTTATTTTTATACCGTGTATTCTCCTTTCAAATTCATGCACCGAACGGTGACGCCCGTACCGTTTCGGTTCAATACGAATACATGTACCGTTCCACCCCTAGTGGATAGTCAGACAACTGTACCTTGTCAAGTCGCTCTCTAGTGACTACTTGTGTGTAGGTCGGGCACATTCAACTAAAGGTTTCCATGTTGAATGATCAGTGTGTCTTGGTGACGCATGCTTGAAGGAAGCATGTGATTGATCTTTAACCATCATGCACCTGCGGAAGTGTTGTTCATGTCACAACTTCAGTGGGGAACTGGACAGAAGGAGGGTTAAAATAAAATCAAAGAGATGGTCACCATATGTTCACTCAGAGGATTCTAGCTGTGAAAATGCATTTGAATCATAGAACAGCTCCTAGGATATTGGTCTTTGTTTATCTGGCTTTCTAGACTATTCTATATTTACTATGGACTTGCTTTTAGGAAGAGGAAGAATTCCCCATTGATGGATCGGGTTCGGTTTCTTCTCTTTCACATTATGATAAGAGCTAACACCCATGTTACATAGTATCTTGTCTGCCAGGAAGCTTTATGTGTATTGGGATCTGACCAAATGGGATCTGGGTGTCCAGATTCTATAAAAGACAGTCTTGTCCTCTGCTTGAGGCTCCAGCTTATACCACGGTTTGGACGCCCATGTACATGTTATTATAAAGCTAGCTTTGTTTCATCTGTCCTTCAATAATTATAATGAATATTCTTCTTGCTCACAGCCTTCTGAATTTCAGGGTCAAACCGATAATAAATTACATTAAAAATTAATGTTTTTAAATAATGTAGATCTGTTTTATATTGTTACAATAAAAAATCTAATATCCAGATGGAATTGGGACTGTTATTGATGGTTACCTAGCTGGTAATAATTAGCACAGAATGGTTCTGCATTTAAAGTGAGATGGTATGGTGTCATTGCGGTGGCGTTGTTGACATTCTTTCACATGACTGCCTACATGCTGGTTTGCAGAAACCTGAGGGGATTGTAGCTGGGTTGGTGGGAAAATACAATGTTCTTGTCTGTGCTGCCTGGCTGGTCAAAGAGACCTGCATGGACAGATGAGAGTAGAAAGATACACACCACCCACACATCTAATGACCTGATCTCAGTATTTTAACCCTGATGTACGATTTCACATTCTTCCTGTGTCTGTCTCTGTCATGCGGGAACTCTCTGGCTTTGTACTCTGTCTTTCCCCATTATCGTTTGTTCATTCAGTACTCAGTAGGTGAAATTAATGCAAAATTGAGTGGTAGTTGATTTCAGGAAAATTAGGTAGGACAGTTTGGAAAAGTTTTTAAAGTGTTTTAAAGCTTTTTCATCTGCCATTATAACCTTGCAAATTCATTGCCAGTGATGTTGTTTGAAGCCATGAATAAAGGTTCCTCACTGTTTTTGTCAAGGAAAGATACTTTAGTGTTTATAAATGAATAAATAAACAAGTTATTTTCATTTTTGATGATAATTATAAAGGGGAGGCAGCTAATTAAATAACTGGGCCATGGTATGCTCCCAGCTCTTCCGTTAGTGTCATTCCAGTTCAAATGTTTTGGGAATTATATGACTATAGATAGGGACTGTGTCTTGTGAAGGGGTCACATGTGGCCATGCGTCAAATAGAAATAGCAAATCAATCGAAAATCTGGTATTTTTTAATACATATCTTTTTTTATCTTAGGTTTAGATGTTATTCTGAAATCCTTACAAAATTCAAGTTAACTGTTATTGCCAATGAATGTGATGACTGTAACTGTATAATTTGTGTTCATGATTTCACATAGTGTATGCTATGTAGATTTCGTAAAGAAATATGTGAAGTTTGGAATTACCTGGATTTCTGAATAAATTGGTCATTCAATTTGATCTGTTCTTCATGTCTTAAAAACTACGTGTAAACATTCACGGTGCAGGGTGGAAAATGTATGTGAACTCTTGGATTTAGGAACTGGTTGACCCTCCTTTGGCAGCAATAACTTTAACCAAATATTTCCTGTACTATAGTTCAGACCTGCATAACGGTGAGGATACATTTTTGACCATTCCTCTGTCTTAGGATGTCTTGTGTTAATCAATCTTTTGAGGTCACGCCACAACATCTCACTTGGGTTGAGCTAAGGGTGAGTTAGGACTGTGCCACTCAAGCATGCTTATTTTCCCCTGTAGAAGGCAATCTGTTGTTGACATACTTCTGCGCTTTGGGTCATTGTCCTGTTTCATCACCTAACTCCTGTTGAGCTTAACTGTCCTACAGATGGCCTTACATTCTCCTGCAAAATGCCTTGATATTGGTGTGATTTGCCATTTTATCTCCACACTTTGTTTCCTTGTTAAATTAGGTTTCCTCTGTAAACAGATATTTTGCCAGAAGTGATTTGGAAAATCCAGGTAAAATTCAGACATGCAGTAATATCTTTTTTGGACAGTAGTGACTTCCTCCAGGGTGTAAATCCATTCATGTTTATTGTTTTATGTATTGTACACTCGTCAACAGAGATTTTAGCATGTTCCTGAGATTTCTGCATGTTTAGATCTGATACTGGAATTCCTCTAAAGGAGAGCAATGAGGAATATCAATAATCTGTCTATGTTCCTAAACAGTGTTGGGGAAAGTTACTTTGAAAGTATTTTTTAAGAATCAACACTGAAACAGGTTAATCAAATCATACAGCTGAGTTTATTTAACATGCTTATCCTACCACACAGGCTTTCTCTATCTTGCTATCGATAGGGAAAATACCTTGAAACAAAGGAGACCAGACCTCTTCAGCATTCTGTGGTGGGAACCCTAAAGGTCCCGCCCTGTCAGTCTCAGTAAACATATTGCTTCCTGTGAGACCCCTAAGAAGAGTGAAGTCTGCCCCCCTTCACAGAGTACAGTCACCCATTAACATACGGTTGAGACAAAAGGAAAGATGAGACAAAGACCCAGATCTTATCAGCTGTTCATCTGAAAGTAGAATCAACAGTATCTCAGTACAAAACACACATTTCATTACATGATTCAATAATATTCTTCCACTCTCCCCACTTTTTGCCAGTAATGGCAAAAGGGAATTTTACTTTAATCATGTCAAAACCGAAAAACTGATAATCTGTTGTAGTTCAAACCTCCTGACTAATGTCTTTTATAAAAACTTTAAAAGAATGTTACAGGCCTCTTCATAGATGTAAATAATACACTGATAAACAACAAATTGCTAACAAAAATGAAACCATTTTCATGTGATCCAGTCCATTAAACAAATACAATTTCCATCATTTTGCAACATAAAGGTTCCTTGGTACAGCGCCCTTCATGATTATTGGCATCCCTAGAAAAATGAGCAGAAGAGGGTTTGTAAAAATGCATCTTGTGAATTGGAGTAATGTCACAATGAATAAAGTACTTTTTTCTGAGAATCTATTTAAATCTGTGATCAAGAAATAATTGCCACCTGTGCCACGATTATTGGCACTCCTAGAAATTGTTATGAACAACATGTGTGGGAAGCAATATTTCCATTTCGATTTTACTGTTTTAAGTTGTGCATAGTGTTTACGAATTTTCAGGCAGTAATCCATAACTTCCTGTTTCACTGGGATACAAATAGGTGACACAGAGGCTGTACAACCTTATTCATACATCAAAATGGGAAACGACAGAGGACACACAAATCAAGTGAGGGAAATGTGTGTACTTCTCATCCCGGGAACAGGGAATCTCAGCAATGAGATAACAAAGATGTGTTTCAGAGAATGCCCCAAAGCTGTTGTTCCCAAATTAACTTAGTAACCCTTATCTGTCTCCTTTCCTGTTAGTAACCTGTCCTGTTAGTCTGAATGGCATGAAACATGTATTAAATCTGTGATGGTATTACAGTCTAATATATAATAGCTAATAGAGTTATAAGTCATAAGTAATACGCTTATTCTGATGTTTATAATAAAAGAGAACAGCATCTCTGTCACAGTCAACTGTTGTGCAGTGACGCAGCTGCCCCTCTCTCTGAGGGAAAAACCCCATGCTTAACAAGATCCACACAGAGCTTTCCTGTGCGGCCTTGAAACTCTCCCTCCCAGAGAGAAAGGATAAGCCCCTGTCTTCACTCAGATAACCTAACAGGCCTCAGAATCTTTGGTGTATAACACTCTCATCTAGTTATACCATTCTAAACTGTTTACACTGTATTTAAGCTCATATATAATTTCTATAAACAAATGTATTTATATATTTTTTTCTAAACAAGAGGAATGGTCTCAAATTCCTTGCTCTTTATTCTCCAACCTTATTAGATGTTACAGGAGAAGACTCAGTGCTGTTATATTGGCAAAGAGAGGTTATACAAAGTATTAAGTGCAGGGGTGCCAATAATTGTGACAAATACCCCATTTATTCTTGCACTCTGACCATGAAGGATGGCTTGCTGATGACCACGAAGGTGCAGCGCTGGACAAACCGGCCAATGCAGATGGAAATCATGCAGGGATGAAGGGTCTAACACATCCCTGGCTGGAACCCAACACTGCTCCTCAGGGCCATTCCCCTCCTAGTCCTGGAAGCCGCCCCAACACCATCTTGAACCCAGGATGGCCCTCACAGAGGGCAGGCGAAGGGACAGGTTCTGGATCGAGAGCCAGACCCTATCCCCAGGATAATTTAGGGGTGTGGTCCCGCGGCGACGGTCAGCCTGGGACTTGTGTCAATGCACGGCCCCTTGTGCGGCATTCCAATCTCTTCCGCAATCCTAAACTAGTCGTCGACTGCAGGAGCCTGGGTCTGGCTTGGATGCCAGGGGACAAGGACCTGCTGGAATCCCAACACACATTGAAAGGGCGTGAGATTCGTGGACGAGTGGCGTAACAAGTTCTGGGTACTTAGCCCAAGGGAGTAACTTTGACCACTCCCCCGGCAGTAGGAATACAGGAACCTGCCCACTTCCTGATTCACACGGAATTCCATAATGCCGGTCAACATGCGTGAACAACGCCTCCACTGTCTGCAGGGCTGTGGGCACCCCGGGCAGAGGTAGAAGACGGCAAGCCTTCGAGAACCTGTCCACAACCACCAAAATCGCTGTGTTCCCCTCAGAAGGAGGGAGATCAGTGATGTAATCAATTGACAAGTGAGACCAAGGTGGCTGTGGAAAGGACAGTGTGCAGGAGCAGTGTCCATGCACAAGGCCTGCTGAATCTCCGTATCTAGTTCCCAAATAACAGGAGCGACAATACACACCTCTGGGATTATGGAACTGTCATCTACTGGGAAGTGCTCTGAGTTAAACTGGCGAGAAAGAGCATTGGCTTTCACATTCTTGCTGCCTGGAATGTAGGACAGAGTATAAGTGACGTGAATACTAGTAGATCTCAAATAAAACAAAAATACGAAATAAGAAGATATAAAAAGAAAGGCACAATACAAGAAAGGCTCTTAATCCCCAGTTTTATCTCTGATATCATCTCAGAATTGGTTCAAAAAATCAAAGGTAATCCGATGAAAATTAAAGTGTAAATGACCACCACATCATATATGGTAACGTTCTGTTTGTAATTAGTAGAGCAATTCAAAATCTGGAATACTCTAATCCTGCCATTACCTGAAATCTTAAAATTAATTAATTCAGTCTCCAAGATATCTACAAAATACATATTTCTTGTTATCAGCATCACAGTGTATGCATTGTACGATGGCTATTTGTAAGTTGTTAACACTGGACCTAATATGACAGTCAGCTTACAGTACTTTACACTTATATATAAAATAACAAAAACACATAAGGAAACTTCACCGCTCCTGCTGTAAGCAAATAGTGCCCTCTGAACACACTCTCTTGCCAATAAGAATTGATCAAAATCTATGTTTAGACAATTGCTTTAAACCATAATTAAAATTAATCAGGCTCAATTTGACAAAGCCATAGGTGTTTAATCCAATAAGTGTCACACAATATTCTATAACTGCACATTTTTCTAATTTCCTTAAAGTTTTGATTTTAACATTGAACCCAAAACAAATAATTTGTACAAGTCTGTGCCAGCCCACGTGGTCGAATTAAGCTGCTTCTCTTAACCATAATGTAGCGTGTGCTCAACGCACACACACTTTGCTCCTCTCATCTACACAAATGCAGTAGTTCTTTATTATTGAAATATATAATTAGAAGGAAAAAGATTACCACACGAGGGAAATCATTGTGGTGTCCGAAGATGTGAAAAAATAGGTATACATCTAGTGTACACATTTACCCAAATTATTCTGAATGAATTATTCACGTAGATATAGCCTACATCAACCTCAAGGGAACCCATTCAATCAGCATACAAGTCATTTGCAATGATAATAGTAAAATCACCCTTGTCTTTGCGAAACTCTGGCTCAAGCCATGACTCATTTATGGCAACTTTTCCATGAGGAATCCCCCCCTTGGATGGGTGGCTGTGAAGGGGACAACGGCTATCCGTTAAAGACATGGTTAATGATGACACAATTTATGATATCAGCAATTGCGTGAAATGTTGTTTAATTGAAAACACACACAAACACGCAGTGTAGGCTTATTGAACAAACATTCGGCACAGTGAAAATGCACGTCAGGTTTTTGGATAGAACAGGAGGTACAGTACTTAAGTCGTAGCATTCTTTGTGGTTTGTTGTGTTTTAGGCAACATTTTCACGAATCATGGATGTGTTGATGACATAAATGATGAAATATTAGAGGACATAAGGACACGTGAAGTTGAAATGCATGTGTCGTTGCCACAACCCAAATGCCCAGAAATGCAGAATGGGTGAGGAGAGCTTATTTGACAGAAGAGTGAGGTAAGCAAAGTAATCTCGGTCTATTGTTAGAATACATTGCAAAAATATTACCATGCATTCATAACCTTGTGATTCAGTGAGAGTGAGTCCAAAACATCGGAAAGTATGCCTTGTGACATTTCTTTATTTACATTTTGTAAAAATAAAAATCAATAGCAATCCGCCGTTATAATAACAATCCGCCATGGAACAAGTGCGTCTGCTCTTAAAGGGAATGTAAGATGACGCTCTGATTGGTTTATTGCACATTATGCCCAAACCACACCTATGACTAATGAAGCTACTTCAGACCTACCCATTTTAGATTTGCGTCGGGTGCAAGAGTCATTTATCCCGCCGGTAAAATAGCAACAGCGCCTGGGACCCTCCCACAATGTCACTTGCGTTTCGCGTTTGATACTTGCGTTTCAGATCGTTAAAATAGGGCCCTATATATTTTGCTGAGGTCATTTTCACACCTTCAGTGACCCTAAAGAGGCCTACCAGATCTCTATCCATGATTCTGGCCCAAAACATGTCTCCACCACCTCCTTGCTGACGTCGCAGCCCTATTGGGACATGGTGGCCATCCACCAACCATCCATCTGGACCATCCAGGGTTGCATGGCACTCATCAGTAAACAAGACTGTTCAAAATAATCTTCATGTATTTCTGGGCCCACTGCAACCTTTTCTGCTTGTGAGCATTGGTTAGGGGTGGCCGAATAGTAGGTTTAAAGCAAACCTATTTGCTGCATTTTAGCAGCTGCTCTCTTAATTCGATGAATTTGTCTGGCAGTAACCTTCCTCATTATGCCTTTATCTGCACAAACCCGTCAGTGCTCTCCATCAGCCACAAATCTGTACGATGATCACGCTTCAGTTTTCATGAAATATCTAATGTTTTCATACATTGCACTATTTGATGATTTTCCTCAGCAAAGATGCTTTTCCTTTCACATATTGCTTGAAACCTGTGGCTTGCTTAATAATGTGGAACATCCTTCTTAAGTAGTTTTCTTTTCATGGCCTCACCTGGCAAACTAATTATCACAGGTGTCTGAGACACAATACCATCCATGAGTTTGATTGAAAAACTAAATATTTTAAGTTTTTGACACTTAATTCCAATTTGCATAATCATTTGGAATGCGTTATATGTAGTGTTTTGTTACACACAAAAGCAATGCCTAAAATTCACAACAGTTATTATTGACGGACCTGTGTCAAATGTGTTGAAATTTGTATCTTAAGAAATAAAATTATTAAAATCATTTTACCCATTTCTAGTTTTATGTAATGATGGTATAAGTGATCAAAAGGGATTTTCTATGAATTTAAAAACCTCAAGGAAATGAGTTGATTCAAGTAAAGAAACCAACAAACATTGGTTGTTGAATTTCTCAGTTTTTAAGCACACCCACCAGGCCGTTCGGTCCCAGACGGTACTATATATATTTTTCCTACGAGTTAGCCCTGTACGGCATGCTACCCAGCGGGAAGTTTCTTGATGGGTACACTCGCTATACCGTAATGGACGCAGACTGGCGCGACACAGCCCTGAAATAACATAAAACTTCCAACATAATTATGGTCTTGGTAGTCCCGTATTGAGCTGCAAATTCCCTTTGGTCAATAACATGTTAATTTATTTGCCTTCCCCCACAATGAAATAAAAACAACAAATGGCAGGAACGCTCAGCCCTCCTTACCAATCCACAATCAAACCCCTCTGTCTCTCAGTACATTGGCCTGTGGAACCATATGACCCCCTCTCTTTTAGCTTGAAGCTATGCATTTCAAAGTAGACATTTTAATATATGAAATAATTATAAGCATTGAATGTATCCATGTTATAATTAACTAATGCCTCAAAATCCTGTTAGACATGCACCAGTTTATAGATCTAGATAAGATATCAGGTAACTTATAAAGACTGTATCAAACAAAACCAAAAAAACTCATTCAGTTTATCTTACTGCTTTGATATAGACAGATATATATAGATATTTTTTTTATTATTTACATATGACACCATATATTAGTTATAGTTCTCAACATATTATTTACGGTTGTCTAATGAGCTAATAAAAAGAATTAAACTAGGTCAAAATTTAAACTTCTGCGAATGAAGAACTCTATGAATTGAGTTGCAAGAAAGAAGCTCTTACTGTGCCAGTGCCACAAAAGACTCCCGGTTACAATATGCCCTAAAAACACCTTGACATGCCTCACAGCTTCTGGCACACTGTAATTTGGAGTAACGAGACCAAAATAGAGCATTATGGTCACAACCACAAGCGCTATGTTTGAAGCGGGGTCAACAAGGCCTATAGTGAAAACAATACAATCCCCCCTGTGAAGCATGGTGGTGGCTCACTGATGTTTTGGAACTGTGTGAGCTCCAACGGCACTTGGAACCTTGTGAAAATTGATGGCAAGATGAACACAGCATGTAATCAGACAATACTGTCAGACAATTTGCATTTTTTTGCATGAATGCTGCACATGGGACACTCTTGGACTTTCCTGCATGACAATGACCATAAGCACGAGGCCAAGTTGACCTTCCAGTGGTTACAGCAAAAAAAAGGTGAAGGTTCTGGAGTGGCCATCAGTCTTTTGACCTAAATTCAGCCACTCTGGGGAGATCTCAAATGTGCCTCTTCAGCATTCTGTGACAGGAACCTTAAAGGTTCGCTCTGTCAGTCTAAGTAAACATATTGCTTCCTAGGAGACCCTTAAGAAGAGTGAAGTCTGCCCATCTTCACAGAGTACAGTCACCCATTAACATATGGTTGAGACAAAAGGATAGATGAGACAAAGACCCAGATCTTATCAGCTGTTCATCAAAAAGTACAATCAATAGTATCTCAGTACAAAACAGACATTTCATTACCATATTAAATAAGAATTCTTCCACATTATCTAGTTACTTTACTCCAAAATAGTAACTACATCACGTAACTGTGGATCTCTTTATTGAAAGTAACTAATTAAACTACTTTAAGTTACTTGTTTAAAAAAAAGTATCATATAATACTCATTGGACAAAAATAAGAATTGATTCACCTTCCAAAGGTGCTATACCCCTCTTCTGCTACCCCAATGTTGTTGGAATAGCAAAAATAGTCCAGAATATGTAGTCCACCTCTTCGAAGTATGCGTCCACCTCCCCTACAGGGCTGAGGTAGGTTTCCTGTGATGGTCTACTTTGTCTCTTTCCCACCGCTATCTCCTTGTTCTCTGATCGCTCATTGTGTCACAGGTATAGCCTTTGTACATATCCCTGCTTTCCGTTGTGCTGAAGGTAAACAACACAAATGCAAAGAGACTTTCAAATAAAACAGCAGTTTAATGATGAAAATACTTATGCACAAAAACTGTCTCAAGGGGCAAAACAGTACTTCTTCCAACACATACACACAATACACACATGACACTACAATAATGAGCGACAGCTACCTGCCGACATTAATGAACTAAAATACCACACTAACTACAAATGACAGGCAGCTGGGAACTTAATTAAGCACATTGATTGGATAAAGGAAACATGTGACCTGAACTAAGGGGAAAACACAAATTAACATGAGGGTGAACCAAAACAATACACAGAGGGGAGCAACCTAAACAAGAGGTCAGGTACCCTTGAGGGTTAGCGTCACATACCATACAAAGGATGTTTTAATTAGGAAGGAAGCAGTGGCTAGGTTGACAGGGATGTAGGGTGAGACAGCGAAGAAGGTCACAGATAGTCAGACACCTGATGCCAGAGGTCAAGTGTAGTCTGGTGTTGGGAGTTTAGTCTTCTGAACCAAACTCTGACACTTAATGATTATCAATCAAGCTATGCACACAAACACACACAACAAAAAGCCATTATGTTTTTTGGATTTGAGTAATGCCAAAGGTGTGTTGGATTTTATTGGTCTGCTAAGTGTGCAAAAAACTGTTTAGCCACCCACCTTAAAATGTGCCTGACTATGGATTCTCTGACGTGCCCCTCACCATCCCACAGATCTGTCCAAGGAGGTGCATAGCTGCAGACAAGGCAGAGTTAGTGGGAGTTGGGAAGGGAGGAAAATGGGGGAGGGGGGGATAAAACAGCAGTATGGCACGTGTTTAAGGGCTTCCAAGGAGCAGCTAAAGATTTTAGGTTGAAAGACAAGTACAGTGGAAGCTAGAGAAGATGCGGTGGTAGACAATGGAGCAGATGGTGATGAAGAAGCTGAAGACACTGAGGTCAGGAGGGTAATGCTACACCCTGTAGCCCTCACTGCTTCTCTGGAAAATGGGAGCCAAGTTAAGGAGGGAGAACAACATAGTTTTCCATTTTAGCCTCAGCTGACATGACCTTATGGGCTTGTTTTTAAATAATTTATTTGTGCTATTATTTGATAGGCTCTGACTTGCCGCAGTGAAAATAAAATTTAGATGGTAAACTATGTCCATAGAAATATTGTTTGGCATAAAATTAAATATAAATTTAAATGACCATTCCATAATAAAAACAAAATGTTTATAGTATTTAAAAAATATTACCCTAGAAGGATTTTTGTCATAAACCAAGACTTTTTTCTGTCATTTTGTCTGAAAACATTTTGGCCACTTCTGTATCAGTTTGATCTTGAAATACCAAGAGAGTTGTACCACCTACAAACCTAGGTCGAAATGGTACAGATTTTTTATTTTATGTTGTGTTCTTTGAAGTATTTACACAAAAAGTCCAATGATAAAGCGAAACTAGTGCCTTACCTGTGCTTCTGCTACACCGTTTGGGCCTGGCTGGTTTTTCCTGTTGATTTTCAGGATGATGAATAGAATGATTCAAAAACACCTTGATTAATGTAAAACTCTGATTCTCTAACAAACACTTGTAATCATCTTCATGGCTGGAGATGCGAGAAAGGAAAAATTGAACCCTATCCCGCTCTTTACAACAAACACTGTCTCTGTTGCCATTGAGAGCTTGCCGGTGGCCACTTCCAAAAGAGCGACTAGATAGATTCAACCGACAAAGAAACTACCTGCCTTTCTTGTATTTCATCCAGCTCAAACATGTATGGTTGGATATTACCATTCAATAACACTTGATCAAAGTTGAAATTGTCCAGCTCTTCAGGTATTTTGTCCATTGTAGAAAACAAACTCCATCTCAAACTATCTTATTTAGCTATGTATTCAATGGAAGAATGTATTCTCAAACTAAATCCATCCATCGCCGGTGCAACACAGATGTCTTCTTAATTAATAATTTAATAGAAAAGGTGCATAATAGTGACTAACTATTGTAAAGTTAACATTGTAAAGTTACATCTTCATCAGAGTCCTTAGACAGAATGGCAATTGAAGCAGTGAAGAGCTTCAGTGCCCATTCTATCTATGGGCATTGATTTTAGGGGCAGCACAAATTAAGATCATGAAGTCAACGACAAACCTCCCCTGAATCTAGCGGTAGTTTTCAGAAAACGTAGAAATAAGGTGGTCGATGCGGGAACTTCAGAATGCATTGAGGTGTTTTTAGTGACTGTCATGTCGGAAACATGATAATTGATCATTCTTTATTCTGTCAGTTCCTCTGGTTTGCTTAACACCAATGCAACGCACATTCCTGGCAACCCTGGACATTCTAATTCAGTTCCCTTAATTTAACTATGGATTGTCTTGTTCTATGCTTCTGAAAGTCATGTTATTGCCTTGGTTACATACTTTACGTCCACCTGAGCTAATGTGTTCGTTTCTTTGTTGGTTACATCCCAGCAGTATTCCCTCAGCTTTCTGTTCAGTTTTGTATTTATTTGCCAGATGTGTCTACCTGTACAACTTTCCTTCTGGTTTTAATCCAGTGGTTCTTTTGCATCAAAGTGCATTATGTTTAGTTTCTTTGTTTGTGCCTGTGTTTCCTATTAATTTAAACTCATAAAAATATCCACCTGCCTTAACTAAAACTCTTACTCAGCTCATGTGATCCACACAGTATTAGTACAAATCATTTTCACATGGTACTGTTTAACAATCCTAATCATTGGCAAACGCAACTCAATTGTGGTCTCAGAGAAGATCAGACGTTATTTGTGGACTGTATTAACATTATTAAATTCAATAATAGGGCTACTATGATTGTACAGCTAAGGGCATTTCATCTGCACGATGCAACTGTAGTGTTTTAGAAAAACCTAATTTTACAGAGCTTATTCACTTTCCTAGAGGAGCTTGGTTCGTCTTGGAGTGGATCACAGAAAGAACAGTGAGCCCAGGGCCAGGCAACAAGACTCAGTGTATGTACACATCCCCATAGAGCTATTTTATAGATAAAGCGTCTCTAATGTTTGCTAGAAAAGTCTGAGACTTTATGTACAGTGAGATGAAGAGATGAAAAATCTCAGATTAAGTGCCAAGATGTGTCAGTATGTCTCTTTCGGAGACAGGGTTTCTGACAGGCTTGTGCTCTCATTGGCCTAGAGAGGGGTGATTTGACAATCAATCAAATGCATTTTACATCAGCAGAAATTGCTTTGACAGATACCAAGCCTTGAACATGTAGTGAACAAGCAGCAATGAGAATTGAAGCACAGTGGCTTGGACAAACTCCCTAGTAGGAGGGACGTTAGAAGAAACCTAGACAGGTACACGACTCAATATGGTGCAACCATGAAAGGGAACCTGAGAAGGTTTAAAGCCATTATCCAGTCAATGGAACCAGCATTTCAAAATTTTATTGAAATTACTTTTGATTTAAGCATTATTTAAATGTATAAATGTTTCTGTTTATGACCTGTAAGAATCATGAGAGACAAGGACACCCTGTAGGGATTGCAGATGTGTAACAGTTGTTACTCCTTTACAGAAAAATCTTGTGTAAACAAATATAAACAAATATAAACAATGTCCATATGAATACATTTAGTGAGTTAAACAGGACTTCACGTCAAACAGTGATCTGAAAGTTGGCAATTACTGGTCCCTGAGGGGTTGGAAAGAACAAAGAGCTCCAAAGAGCGAGACAGACTGTTATTGGAAAGTAGTATGATGTGGCCCTTCAAACTTCTTTCTTTTTTACCCTATAAACATAATAGTGTTTCTGAATTAGCCATTAGCCACTGGCACACAAAGCAAAGTACAGTGCGGTATGTTCCCTACTACTTCCAGACTCAATGTATTTGATTGTGGGTAGATGCTGTCTGTTTGCAGAGAAAAAACACTGGCAACATTGCTCTGCACATTTTCAGCATTGATACAGTTTTCATGATATGTACTAGTCTACTAATTGTTTTAGCTAGTTTAAGTTAGTTTCTATTTTTCAGTTATATTTGTATTTTATTTTTATATAGTTTCCGGTTTAGATTTAGGTGGTTTCAGTTTTTTAAAGCATCTGGAAGTACACATCTATGAATAACTGTTTAGAGAATGTAACATAACTTCTCTCTGTATATTTGCTTAATACAAAATAAGACATTTTACACTGTCTTATTGGTTTCTTTCAAAAACTTAATTAATTGTACAAATGTACTTAATCCAGATGCCTTTCATTTGATGTGCCATGTGTGAAAGAAAACACAATGGACCCTGGGTCTTTATGTATGATAGTTTTCAGGAATCTGTTCACACACAGTGACAGGAAGCATCTCATTCCATTAGTGTGTAAGGTGTTACTGTCAGGTTACTTTCACAATGTCATCTGTGACTGTTGCAAGCTCCCTGTCCAACATTTTCATCAGAAACTGAACATGAATGATTCAGATTTCTATTGGCAAAGATACAAGAAGAATTACAACGTTCAAACACGTTGAATACGTCACATCTACATCGTCACGCTCAGCGTGAGGCTGCGCAGTACCGAAAAAGTGCTTCTAATTGACTTCACTTGCTCTCCCTAGGAATGAATGGTGTCTGTTCGTCAATTCATTTATACTGTCTTTGGAAAATGCTTGTAAAACAATCAAAAAACTCTGTTGCAAATCAAGCACTCCCCGTGGATGGATCTGGCTGAAAAACGATAATGCCTTAAGGGCAACTAACGGTATTGAGGATTTTTTATTAATCTCACACATTATTGCGTTAATATTGACAGCCTTATTATTTTACCATAAACCTAACCAATAATCATTGTCAGCAGCCAATATATGGGATAATAAGCATGTAACATTATTTAGAACCATTATTTGGAACCAATACTATACATTAAACCCCTAATTCCTGTTGTTGTTAATCAGACAAAATAATAATAAGAAATCTGATGGTTACTTGCTTTCCACGACGGTATCACTATTATTGGACAAACACCAGCACAACTGTTGGTTGTGATGCACCAACAATACGTATTGAAGAACATTCTGTTGCATGTTAATTATTTTATACATTAATTTTGCATATTTTAACTTGGTCTACACAATACTTTTTCATTGATAGCTTCAGTCTCAGTTTACGATAATAACCTTAGTAGCTATAATGAATATGGTACTATTCTTATGCATAATGACAGACTTTCTGTGGTTCTTTCTGACAGGATTGAAGTAAAGATAGCTTCTTACGATGTGATTTTTCTGTAAATTATGGAAGATTATTTACATTACTTGTTTTAGAAATGTATTTTAATTGACAAAAATGACTCTTTCTTTAGTCAAAGAACCAGTTATCAGGTTGAAGGTATTAGCATGATGTAAACAAACTCCAATGGCAGTGACAGTTTAGGCTAGGTGAGAAGGAAATTACGTTATTTTTGTCATCTCAAACAAAACAATCATGTCCCAATAGCCATAAATTATTGTTTCTAAATAGTTCACCTTTGTGAAAACGAAACATTAGTTGTGATAATGTTCTTAAAGAGAGGTGGTGCCTGCAGCTCTACTGAAGGTCAGTCAGGTGAGAAAAACAAGGATTTTACCAGTTCAGACAGACAGATAAAACACTTGAATGGATTGATCACTCATAAAGACTTGAGTTATTGTTAATGTGAGTTTAAAAACAATAACTTATCAAACCAGGCAATAATGAGAGAAAGAAGCTCCAGGCCGCCTGAGAGAGCTGTTCTGTTGGAGGTTACCTAGAAAGAAACTGGAAAGTCTTTAAGCTTTCAGTTAAAATTGGGCTGTTTTTGATGACATAGGCTTATCATGCTCATGCATAAACTAAATGGTGAGATTTCATGAGATGGAGTTAAATTTTTTAGCAAGACTGTTTATTTTATCAAATGATTTGACTTATCTTGAAGGGTCATGCCAAAGGCTGAGGGAGAGTGAACAGTTTCATTTACCCTGAAGCTGGCTTTTTTATTTTTCGGGGGGGCGTGTACTTATTTATGATTGGAAAATCACATGTGAAGCCAACGTATTTGGAAAATAATATTGAATCATTTACATAAGCATTTACATGTATAGACATCTATGGTTTAATATTGACACATTCTCACCGCGTCAAAACACAATAACTTACTAGACCACGTAATTAACTATTACAGACAGATGGTTGTAAACTGGACAGCTATAAACTGGACAGCTATACCCTGTAAACTGAGCACTAGACTCTTACGGTATACTCTGTAAATCAGCCAGATATACGCTATGGTAAGCAAGTCAAATTATAAATGGCTGTGAGCCAAGCTTTGAATCAACAACTCTTTGCACTGCGATTCCACCTGGTGGTAAAAAGCTTAATTTACATTGAAAAATTTGACGCATCACTGTTTAACGCCATGCGTATCACTATTCACTGTGTGGTTTCAACCACAGAGCTCTGTTTATATGTTTTAAATATCTACAGGTTACTGCATATTACTGGTATAATATTTAGGGCTTAATTAATATGTTCATTGTATCTATGTTTTGCTAATGCCAGAAATGCACTTGTGTACAATACAACAGGCATGTGAGACACAGCATAGTTTTTTCAAACAGTTTCTACTGAAATGGTATGAATTCATTTAATTGCATGATTTGTACTGTACATTAATCTAGCTAAATTAATAGGCACATTAACAAAAAACATGGGTCATTTACACTCAATATTAACATGCACAGATATACAGCTAATTTGCTATGTTTGCTAATATGCTACGTTTGATTGGGAATTGTAGGAAAGCTAACTAATCTTCAGGTTATATTTGTATTATAAATATTAGAAAACTCACACAGGATAAAAAAAATTTCACCACAAATTCCCAAAAGTTCCTAGCAAGTTGTCAATATAGCTAATTTAACAAAGAACAACATTTGTAGTAGCGGCGCCTAATATGAATTGACCATTTTAAAATGAAGCACAATAATGACTTTGTTGACGTTCATCTGTGGTGGGATTTTGCCATGACGGATCAGAGATGCATGCATTGAAAATCCTTCATTAGTCTATAATTTTGTTAATCTGTGTGGACCAGTGACCTAATGTCACATGGGCTACTCTAGTACAGATACTCACATCCCATTACACAGACCAAAGGGGAGATTTTGCACATTGCCAAATACTTCACTAAACTGGATCATACTGGTGGTTATGAGTGGAACACCACATTCATCACCAATTCTGGGCACTACAAATATCTAGTCATGCCATACGGATTAATTAATGCCCCCTCTGTGTTTCAAGCTTTTATAAACACGATTCTGGCACTTGCTGAATCGTTCTGTGCTAGTGAACAGTGCATCCAGAAAGTATTCACATCGCTTCAATTTTTCCACACTTTTTTATGTTACACCCTTATTCTGAAATGGATTAAATGCATTGTTTCCCTCAAAATTCTACAAACAATACCCCATAATGACAATGTGAAAGAAGTGTGTTTGAATGTGTTTGAAAATGCACATGTATTGTACATTAGTATTCACAGCCTCTGCTCAATACTTTGTTGAAGAATCTTTGGCAGCAATTTCAGCCTCAAATCTTTTTTAGTATGATGCTACAACCTTGGCACACCTATTTTTGGGCAGTTTCCCCCCTTTTCTTTGCAGGACCTTTCATGCTCCATCAGGTTGGATGGGGAGCGTTGGTGCCATTTTTAGATCTCCCCAGAGATGTTCAGTCGGGTTCAATTCTGGGCTCTGGCTGGGCCACTCAAGGACATTCACAGAGTTGTCTTGGAGACACTCCTTTGTTATCTTGGCTGTGTGCTTAGGGTCGGTGTCCTGTTGGAAGATTAAACTTCGCCCCAGTCTGAGGTCCAGAGCGCTCTGGAGCAGGTTTTTAACAAGGATTTCTCTGTACATTGCTGCATTCAACTTTCCCTTGATCCTGACTAGTTTCGCAGTTCCTGCCACTAAAAATTATGCCCAGAGCATGATCCTGCCACCACCATGCTTCACTGTAGGGATGGAATTGGCCAGGTAATGAGCGGTGCCTGGTTTCCTCCAGACATGATGCTTGCCATTCAGGCCATAGAGTTCAATCTTTCTTTCATCTGACCAGAGAATTTTGTTTCTCATGGTCTGAGAATCCTTCAGGTGCCTTTTGGCAAACTCGAGGCTGGCTCTCGTGCCTTTTACTGAGGAGTAGCTTCCATCTGGCCACTCTACCATACAAGCCTTACACTGCATGAAAAGTGGGATTTTCGTCCCCGTAAACGCCCGGAAATTTCCTTAATTTTCGGCAGTTAATGACAATTTACAGCCTGCAAACGTCGCGTTCGTCTGTGCCACATATTGTTGGAAACGAACCATGACGAATGTGGAGAGCTCACGGAGGGCCCTAATGGCTCTAATTAGCACATGAATAGCAGCAAAACGGCGCCTGGTCTGAACTTCCTCACTCAGAGCTGATGGCTCTAATTAGCATATGAATAGCAGCAAAACAGTGCCTGGTCTGAACTTCCTCACTCAGAGCTGATGGCTCTAATTAGCATATGAATAGCAGCAAAACGGCGCCTGGTCTGAACTTCCTTACTCAGAGCTGATGGCTCTAATTAGCATATGAATAGC